>JXSR01S037002.1:37566-59341 GCA_000969725.1 Ophiothrix spiculata | reverse complement strand
ATATCGCTGATAATGATGGATGTACAGGAAATCGAAAGCCATTTTTGTGACAGTAAATCGTGATGGATGTTTCAGGAAATCACAGACTATGTTAGTGATGATAACTAAATAGAATTTATTAAACACAAAGAAAACACAAGAGCACCATTATATAGCAATGTCTTTGAACACAAGAGGACCTCACCGATTTTAGTAAAATCTGTAACTTTTGAGTCAAATCATTTGGATGGTATCAATATTTACAAAAATAAACACAGTCGGATAAAAAATCAAAAGTCATGGGTGACAGGGATCTTATAGTATTGCTTTAATAGAGGGTTTGCACGTGACATCAAATCTTATTCATAACAGCATTTTTCTAATTTTCGTATGGGTTGGCAAACAAAATGTCCTTTAGAATTTCATTCCGCCGTAGTATCCCAATGCCACATTACACCTGATAATGAATAAAGATAGAGAATATCAAGTACATCCGTTTAGTTTAAATTTCATATCACGGTATGAAGTAAATCATCAGTATAAACAGCTGATTTTGTTCATTCTCCTGCTCAACTAAGATGGCCGCAGCCTGCGCAGTGGAGGAAAAACGGTGTGTGTGAATGGCGCGTATTGCATCATGCAAACCCTCTATCATGGGGAATTAAACCTTTAGTTTGCTCCCTACTGGACAACATGTGTAGTGTTTTTAAAGGAGACATTAAATCTGGAGATCTGCTCTTCTCAACCCATCAGATGTCAAATGGTTACTGATTTTTTAAACCCAGGGAAGGAAGGCAACAGACTGGCTGGTAAGGAGGTGTGGTTATCCCCTCATAGCAATATTTAAGAGTAGAGCCTGGATTAATCACTTCAAACAGAATAGCAATTTAATGATGTACAAATACCAAGGAAGTTATAGGGGGAACAGGGTTTCTCCGCCATTTTGATTTCATCGCCGTGTAAATCCTATGGGACGGCAGCCATCTTGGATTGTCGCTCATGGAGGGTGAGTTATTGTACCTCCGGCATTTTACGGCTCCGCGTGCAACACTTCGAGAGTCTTCGCAACAGATTAGCGGGAAAATTGGCGTACTTTAATCAGAGCAAGTCGCAATGCACGCTGCATGAAACGCAGACACGGTTTGCGCGTGAAACAAAATTCACACGCTGTATATGGGTCAGGTGAAGATTTACGTGATCTGCCTGGATATCGGGTCAAATTCCGAATATATTCGGAGGTAAAATAACTCTGCTCCATGAGCGACACAAGATGGAGGAGAAACCCTGTTCCCCCTATAACTTCCTTGACAAATACACACCTGCATTAGTGTCACCTTAGCATGAGTTTTGAAGTTATGATTATCAGTGACATTGCATTCTCTCTCCATATTATGGATTATCCTACCTGTATAAACGGACAGGCAATTATTTAAAACTGATATATCATATTGTTACTCATTTTCTATCTATACATGGAAAAGATTTATAGAATGGGTCTGTTTGTTTAAATTTTGCGATGATTACTCAAGTTAACATCTAATAGGCCCCCGGGGAATGCAGTTGCTGAGTATATCGCTGATAATGATGGATGTACAGGAAATCGAAAGCCATTTTTGTGACAGTAAATCGTGATGGATGTTTCAGGAAATCACAGACTATGTTAGCGATGATAACTCACTTTCATCAATTGGGAACAGTTATTATATTCCATGTTTGATTGCCAGTGCAATTCAGCACTATTCATTTTATTTAATTTCAGTTCAGTTCATATTTTATGAACATTTGGCATATTGGTTAAGATTAAATATTGTATTCCATCTGAATCATGATGATGTGTTAGCTTCTTTCTATAGTTCTTAATTGCCTAAATCCACAAACTGCCTTTTGAAAATGTTATTATAATGCAGTTGTTTATTCATTTCACTTTATTACAAGTTTCTTTTTGTTTAAAATCAGTGATAGCAAGCAAGGTAGCTGTAATATTGTTTGTAATAATGTAAGCTTATACAAGTTTGAATATCATTTCTGTCATTTAAAAATACGTGAAAAAAATCTTCATAGCTATGTAGATGCTTATCTATACCACTGAATCTTACATTCTATGAATCTATTCATAGATATTGAACTAGTGTAACATTTATTTTGATTCCTTCTGTACCCTGTATAAGAGATCCCAGAGACTGATTTGTTTTCAATAGATTTCACTGTCGGGGTACAGCGTCATACTGGCCACATGTTATATTGGATTGTTATATTAGATTGTTTATTTTCAAAGGCATTGAATTAGGTAAGGTTAGTATGTATTTGAATCATTAATCAATTTCAAAACGATTTCTTAATGGTGTCTTGTTAATTAGATTTGGTTGTTAGGATTAGTGTATCTTTACCTGATAGAAGAAATGGGTACCCTATACCATTATACTGCTCCTATGCATAATTTATAGTTACATTTAAATGACTTATTCTTTCATTAGCTCTTTTCATGTTTGCATAGCTATTTTAGAAACTAGATACATTTGGCTATCTTTATTTGATTTTATTGGCATATTTCTACCCCAAAAAAAGGATTTTTTTCAGATTATACTTTCCTTTTTACTCAAAAATGGCAATCGTCATTAAACTTTGTTAGTAAAATCAGTATTTTTACTAATCCATTAACTAAAAAAAGGACCTCGCGAATGAATGTTCTTATACGTGTTGGTAGAATTCATTAGAAGAGGTTTAAAACTTTGTAACAGCACTTACTTTTTGATCCGAATAATTTCAGTGATACCCATCACTGTCATCAGCGGTCTAGTTATGAGTTTTAAAAAAAGGACCTTTTACTTACCAGTTTTCTTTGGAACATATGCTGCACCAGGGGCGTCTGAAGGAAAATAAAAGTGGTGCAGCCACTGGTAAAAGTGGTGCGGCCTTTGACCCATTAGTTATCAAAAATAAGTAAACAACTAAGCTGCAGAAGAAAGTAGTTACTAAAAACGGATATATACAGTAGTATTTCATGGTTAATGATGCTAGGGTCATGATAAAACACATTAAATTAATTAATTTTTATTTTTTCTGGCTAAAAAGTGGGGTGGCCAAAGCCCACATGGCCCACACGGTTCTGACGCCCCTGTGCTGCACTTTTCATATTCTTGTGCTTCCTAGATAGCTACTGATATTGTGTAATCATATACCTTTATGTATTTACAAAGCAGCCAAATATACATTCCTTTTTTATGGTATTCAAAATGAATACAATAAATTTATAGATGTAGTTAACCTTCTTCATTAGATTTATCTTAAGCTTTAAATAACAGGTTCGCTATTGCATAAGAAAGGTATGTTTTTCTACATTTTTGTCAATGCCTACCTCACCGATTCCAATAGCGATGTGTGACCTGGTGAAGAATACAGACCTGATTAAATTGATATACTGTGGTGCTTATATAGTGAATATAGTGTGAACGCAGTCGGTCAGTGTACACTGTATCTATTACACTTTATTAGATCAGAGGTACCAACCATATGGGTAGCTAACTATCACAATAAGTATATTGTATCAGCCAACTGTCTCAGTTCAATTTGCGTAGCTTATTTGTGTTATATTAAAGTGTGCCTCTGTCGTAAATGTTGTTGACAGACTTATAATCAGGGAGTACAGTGAGGGGGTACAGTGAGGGATACTCTATGTACATACTTTTTTAATTTAGGCAAAGTGTGACAGTGATTAGCTTTTTTCACTTAACGTATCTACTGCGGATTGAAAACTAATCAATTTCTTGAGTATGCTGAATTGAAAGTTTTATTTCATTTCCATTCTGTTTGAAGAATTCCCAGGTGCAAAATATCTTTCTTTGTGGGCAGATCAAAATTCCATGCCCCTAGTGGTTGCAGCAGGACCTGAAATGATACTTGGTGTGGAATGGAGCTTACTTTGGGTACATTGGTCAGCGATCATTTGTAAACTGTGCAGATGCTGTGTGGAATTACAAATCTGGGATGGGAGGCGTAGCGCACCATATATCTCCAGTACTTTTACGTACTACAGTGTGTTCTGTAAAAGGCCCTTACAATCTTTGTATCTTTGTAGAGGTCCCTGCTTTACTGGATAGTAATACATAAAGGTGTCATTCTATAGTTGGTAGTCTAGAACAAAAGTTAGGTTTAATCAAATATTTGGATGTAGGTATCTTTGGTCTGATTTCAAGATTTTTTGTTATAAAAAGCAGAGCTGTTTCTAAATTGGAGAAAAATGAGTTACCTTGGAAAATCTATCATATCTGCCTTGTTTTTTCAATCAAATTTCTTTATTTTTCAGCACAGATAAAAGAAGTATGCTCATGATTAAATTGTAAACACTGTAATGGTTGAGTAAGCAAATCAAGGAAAATACTCGATAGTACTTTATTTTAGGGGAACGTACGCATAAAAATCGTGAAATCAGACATGACAAATTTTGATCCAAATATTTGAAAGAGAATAACATTGTTCTAAATTACTGATTTATATGTACTTTAAAGGTATCTTAAAGATCATTTCATGGACTGGACTATAAAATGACTCCTTGAAATATTTTTTATATATCTGGTAAGGCCAAAAACTTTACATGCAAAGATTGTAAGTGTTTTGTGGGACACACTGTATATCTCATACATCGCATGCTTCTGCACCTACAATCAGAAAAAAGTCGTTGGAACACTCGAATCTTTTCAGGTCCATTCATACCTTTAAAACACTAGTAAATACAGTAAGAGATGGATAAAGTTGAAGTCAAAAAAGCACTTTTCTCTTTCGACCATCCCCTTCCTCACCCCTGTTTCAATGTCGGATGTGAAAATACTCCTTGTGTTCGGATCAACATTGAGTGGGGAACAGGGAAAGCGAGCAAAATCAATGAAGTGCACAGATAATTGTGCCAAGACTTTTTTCCCTGATTGTATGTAGGACTAGTTGAGTCTCTGCGGCATTCATGTGATACATGATGATTGAAATATCTGTGTCCGTAGCCAGGGTGGTACAATGGCATTTGTTTGCCATGTGTTACACCTGTTACTGAAACATTTAAGAGATCATTTGGCAGAAATTAATGAGAAGCCTTTAAAAAGCAGCTGTATTTGGCTACCCATGGCTGCCCAATTGCTAGGTTCCTGTTTTATAAGCTCAGACATATCAAAGGGTAATGTTCACCTGTAACCTTTTTCAGTTGCATTTTGAGTAGCCAATTAATGCATATAAACCAATATGACAATATGGCCAAATAAATTAGTCCGTATTGCTTGAATCATAACAATGTACCAAATCTTGCTGATCATTCAAATGAACTTAAATGTTTGTTCATGTGTTAGCAATAAAATAAGCCCAAAGTAATACCAAAATCATGAGAATTTATGTAAAAAATATTAATACCGATGATTTGGTCTTAAAGAGGTGTACGTTCCTATCTTAGCATGTGTGTAATTTAGTTTTAACTGATTGACCTTGACCTCTGAAATGCATATTGTGAAATTGTAACCTCAGCTTGCTTTTTGTTTTCTCTTGAGAGGCAAAAGACAGTATGCAACCCTGGGGATGAGGCTCTTATGAAAATACAAAAGAAGTCCCGACATCAGATAGGTTCTTTCACTCGCATGGAATAAATCGCATTTTCAGGTACCAACCGCAATAGCGAGTGACTTGCTACCTTTATCCATTTTCTTGAATTTTAATTAGAAACTTCAACCACACAGAATAAATGACTGTCATTTATGCTGTGTTTTCTCAGCATTTTCTACAACATTTCTACATAATTATTACCACATTTCAGCCTATTCTTTGTAAAAGAAGTTGTAGGTTCGACTATCATCCCTTGATTACCGTCTGGCATCATATGATACTGCATTCACAGAGTCTGATATATGAGATTTTTGCAAGTCTGTCCCACTCTGGCAATTGGCACAATGGGTATATAAAACAGGACATATTTAGGGCCATTTTGATTCAGATGTGACACATGACAACCTTTGCCTTACTAAACTGTGGAGAAAAAGTATAAACATAACTGGCTTTGTAAAAGACTTGATTTCAAACTTATTTTGTTAAATAGTATTTATAGTAAAGTTTTATCTACTTTTACAAAATTTGTTTGCTAATTTTTGTTTAGTGTTTATATTGACCTATCCCTAAAAGGTTTTGAGAAGAATTGTCAATTAATTTTAGAAAATTTTGAAAAGAGAACCCATCAAAATACCACATTTTGCAAAGAAAAAGGACCAATTGAAATACCAGAGAGCCTGATTTTGCTACCCGAATTTGCGGCACGTCCAAACCTCTTTTGTACTATGTACCCCCCCCCCGGATGTATATATTGTGACCTATCCCTAACAAATTGTCTGTTACAGGAAGAGCGGTATAATTTAGAAGCAAACAGCGCTGACAGGTAGGACAATTACACAATCCATAACGGTGGCCAGGTGCTAACACTTCCTTTTCTGCCATGGATCCATCAAACCATCTTCTAGAGCTGTCTCGGAGTTCATTAGCTTTTATGGAGAAGCTTGCGAGATAGTGTACAACTTTGGTATTACTTTCTCTTCATTTTTTATGGAGAACCTGACATGATATTTGTTGTAAAAGGCTCGTCTAAAGAGCACACATTTGATACCTATATACAAAGCTGACTAAAAAAGATATTGTAAGGAAAATATGAGTGGTGCTCTGGCAAAATGAGCAGAAAGTCACGATTTTCAAAATTGAGTTTGACATATTTTAATTCTCTATAATCTCAGCTTTTGAATGATATGTATATGTCATACTTTATTTTATGTCAAAAAACGAAATTTGATCTTTTACCATATTTGTAGTTAAGCATCTATTTATTCAAAATCTTCAATCACGACTTTCCGCTCATTTTACCAGAGCACCACTCATATGTACAAGTGATGTGCACCATGGCTTGGGCATATTATAGAAGAAATTTTAAGATTTCAATTGACAACTTATCAAAACAAGCACATACATATACAGTAACACACAAAGCAATAACAACCTCAAAAGCAAGGGTATGATACACATTAAAATATATAATAGGCTAGTAAATCTGTGGTTTAACATAGAGAAAATTGTATTTTTGGTGGAATTAACAGTTGATGACCTCCCAAACAACATATCAAAAAAGCCCAGGCAAAAAAGTAGGACAAAATTGGTTTGTCAAAATTGGTTAATTTGCATAAAACAAAATGACTGACAAAACAGGAGATGAAATTTAAAATTGATTTAATTATGTTAAAAACCATTCCATTATGTTCTTCTCATAACAAGGAATCAGAAAAAGTAAACTTTTCCCCATCTTTAAAGTATAGATAATGAGTTATATCTAAAAACATGAAAGGTCATATCATGGGTCACCAGGTTGGGCCTATGGAAATCACAAATTTCAAAAGTGTCAGATTTTCTTCAAATGGTCTCAAACAACTTTTTCCAAACAAAAAACCTTGTTTTTCAATTTTGTCCATGTATGAATTTTCATAGATTACGCAGTCTATAGAGGAAGTTTCTGAAAATGAAACAGAATAATGCAAAATACATAAATATAAATACATACTCAGCAAGTTCAAATCCAAGAGATAGAAATTCACAAAGAAGGATGGAAAGGATATTGTTTATACGCGCCATGCAAAGGGCAAACTCACCATACTGTTTCTCTTAAATGAAATGTTACAAATGTGACAAAAGCTATAAACTTGAGTTTCATCCTGATTCGTTTCATTTGGTACTTTTGATGTGAAACTACATGAAACTTAAAAGTTTCATGTAGTTTCACATCAAAATACACATTTTATGCATTTATATTCACAAGAGAGGGCAAACTCACCGTATTGTTTCTCTTAAATGAAATGTTACAAATGTGACAAAAGCGATAATCTTGATTTTCATCCTGATTCGTTTCATTTGGTACTTAACTGTCATGTAGTTTCACATCAAAATCCACATTTTATGCATTTATTTTGTTCCATTTCACATACAAAATACAGATGCTGAACCAGATGGATCTACATTTAAGCCTGGAACAGCTCCCCAAATTTTGAATGGGTTTTCTTTTGACCTTGCAACTATTGTATTACTGTGCATCAACTTTGATTGTTGTGATGTTGTTGATGTTGCAGCTTCACACATCAAAGCAACAGAAACCTTAAAACCGTAGCTTACATTGAATGTCAATCAGTACTATTTGTTGTTAATGATTGTACATTTTATACAGAGGTGAATGATCTTGAAATGTCCATGGACAAGGACTGTCTCTCTGTCACATAGCTGCATAATGCATCAGTTTGTCTTGTAAACTCCAGCAAGTTCAATTCATTGACGATGCTTACTTCGTGCCGCTGCAACTATAATGATAGGATAACCTTCTTATGCTGCAGGCAAGGTCAAGATTGAGTCACTTCTCATGCTCTATACTTCGATCTTTGATATAGGCAGGAATTGTTGGGCTTTTCTTCATCCGTAAGAAATAATAATTACGCGCACCATAGATGGAAATGAGCGAGTCACACGTACAAGACGCTCTGCATCTCTTGCAGTTGTGCTATGTTCAACTACGCACACACTTATCTATATCAATTCATAATGTAAAAAGGCCCGCCTATTTAGTGTTGATCAAAGTATAAAAAAAGTTTAGAACAAGCCAATTCTTATGCTTTAGATAAGGTTGTGGTTGTGAATTTCACATAATTGATTGAAATTGATTATTATCGAAAACAGTGAATGATGTGGTTTAATTTCACTTCTACGGAGCATATCCTGATGCCGTTGTTTTTACCTCTCTATTTTACAGAGACCTAAAACTGTTTTAAATAAAACTTCAGGCTTTTGAGCTAAAATATTTCTCTACAATAGTTCAATACATTTGGAATTAAAACAAATGGCTCCTAACAGCCTTATGTGGGATTAAGGTATTCTATTAGAAATATCAAGATTTTATTGCCAATTTGATCTGATCATGCTTTACTTTGAAACAAATCCATTTACAAAAGATAGTTGAAAGTAGTTCATGTAATGCAACACACTGCTATAACACCTACGAAGCGAAAGATGTCTACTTCTGATATTCAGTATCAAATTTCAATTACAAATTGAAGACTCAGTGATGTTATCAAAAATGTCACTTTAGTCACCTCCAAATCATGCCAATATCGTTTTTGATGAATGTCAAACTAACACATTTAAATAATTCATCATTGCTTCGTTTAATCAAACACTCGCTCTCTGCATGCATGCATACATTTTCAAGACAACGTCACCAATGCAGCATCAAATTAAGTGAACAATATGAAAAAGCCCCCAATCATGAGATGTAATATTGTAAGAGGGAAACCCCCAGGGAGCTACTTACAAAAGTGGTTGTAGGAACGTGTTGCAAACATGGGTACTAAATTTTGGTTGTCTTGTATTTCAATCAGTCCTTTTTCTTCGCAAAATTTGATTTTGATCGGTCCACTTTTCATTTTTTTACTAATCCTAAACTTGTTTCAAATAGGAAACTGTTGCAAAAAATTGCAATTTGTGAATAAATTTTGCTCCAAATTTGTTAAGTGTGGTACATGGATGGGTCCTGTTTTCTTGAAACTGGCATTTTTATGGGTGGCATTTAACATTTTTCAGTGGAATGTCAAACCAAACTTGTGTAACCCTCCTTCCCCATGTTAGAATCCACTACTTGTTTGTTATTGGAATTGAATCTAGGTTTTGGTGGCACTAAATGAGTGATGTAAATGGTGAACAAACACACTATTTACCTTAAGCTAGGATATTCTCCAATACGGATTTCCGTCTAGCTCTGATGTGACTAGTCTGACAGCCATCCTATTCAAATACTTTACTTCTTAATAGAGGTAATTTTTCAAACTAGTGATACAATACCAATCTCCACTTTAGATAATACCTAATTGAAATGTATACTTTTCAATGCCTAGTGGCAGGTTTTATTTAAGCCTGATTTGGAAATGTAAGTAAACGTGGGAGGTTTTTCAGTTTCTTCTGAGCGAGCTATAAATTACAATTGACTTGATTTGAACAGATTTTTTAAGATGTGGAAAAAATTCAGCAGTAGTATTTATAGCATATTTGACTTGTGTAACTTTAACCTTTGAAACATTGAATAGATGAAATAAATCAATAGTCTAGTACTGAAAGATCAATCAAACCCTCATAACCATTGGTCTGAAATTCCTCAAAAGAAAAAAAAAAGGAAAAAGGGCAAAAATCAGCTCAAACTCTCATATTCCAGATTGCTTTATTGTGATATGTATAAAGTTAGGAATGGTTTCAGCAAAATTTTGAATGACCTGATAGTTTCTTTATCAGAAGATATTGAAAGGTTTTTTTGAAGTAAAGTTACAGACATAAATCTTAGCATAAGTTGCTGTAGATAATGGGTTCAAGTCATGAACTTGTTAGCTTTGATTATATGTAAAATTAATGCATTTGAATGTCAAGTGAATTTCAGAAATAATGAAGAAAAATTACTGTGGCGCCGAAATGGTGCCTGTATAGAAATGCAGACAGTGGTACATATATGAACAGGCTGGAAGATAAAATAATGAGGGAACATACGTAAGTATGTCTGCTTCTCAATCTCATTAGCAGAAGATTTTTGTTCAATTTGTGGTAAGTTTGTATTGTCTAGTTTACAGCATAGCTAGGACTATGAATTTTGATGAGATATCTTAGATGAATTTTGATGAGATATCTTATGGTAGATGAGTGACGTGGAAAGAATGAAATCTAGTGTCGCAATTTTGAAGATATTACGAAGCTTTATTTATATCATTTCGTGTTGCGGGTCAAAATTTCGACATATTTATAGCTAAATTTCGGGTTAAAATTCATAATGCGAAATGTTGGCTTTTTTGTAAGGCGAAATTTTGGGTCGCAACCCGAAATTTGACAAGGACGAAATCTCGCATTAATCACACTTTTTCACGATATTGCCCATCTCCATCGCTGACGTAATATTGGAGGCATACTGTATTTATCGATTGTTTAAGACTACATTAGTACAATGTCTGCTTAATTGTATCCTCGTGGACATGATTTGCAAGGTTTTGATCACGAATACGCATGATTTGTTTGTTTATCACGATATCTTGGGAAGCTTACAAGTTTATATCATAAAATGTTATGGGGCTAAGTTAAGCTTAGGGTTGTAATTCAAACTACCTATAAGGAAAGGGGTACCTATTAGTGCTGAGCGGTACGCAAAACTATTTTCTGAAGGGCAAAATTTCAACTTATTCTATCACGAAGTTTCGCCATACGTTAAGGCGAAATCTGAGATACGTATGGCAAAATTTTGTGTTACGTACATCAAAATCTCGGGTCCCAAGTCGAAATTTCGGGTCGCCACTCGAAATTTCACACCGCAAGTCGCAACCCGAAATGATACAAATAAAGCTTCGTAAGATATGCACATAGTATCCTTTATCACAAATATAAGTCTGTTACCAACATTTATGGCACATGCAGGTTTCAATACCACACAAATGAGCTGTACAAATCTGAGGGTAGTTTGTCGATACAATATACTTATTGTGATTGTTTACTACCAATATAGTTGATACCTTTGATCTAATAAGGTCATTTCTGTGAAATAAAGCATAATAAGATAATAACACTGTACATTGACCAGCCAACGTTCAAAGGGAAGCGGATGCAAAAAAATCTGTTTTACACTTCACCAATTTGGAGAGTGCGCCCTAAGAATATCCCTGACTGTACCTTCCTGAATAGAGTCTGTCAACAACATTAACAAGAGAGGCACGATTCAATAAAACACAAATGAGCTATACAAATAGAACTGAGACAGTTGGTTGATACAATATACTTATTGTGATAGTTAACTACCCATATGGTTGGTACCTCTGATCTAATAAAGTGTAATAGATACAGTGTACACTGACCGGCTGCGTTCAGACTATATTCACTATATAAGCACCACAGTATATCAAATTAATCAGGTCTGTTCTCTTCAACAGGTTATGTGTATCTCTGGTGAGGTTCAACGTTTACACATTTAAAAACATGATTTGTCTCTTTCACATGTAATAGTTTACCTGATATTGAAGATAAAGATAAATATATTGTGCTGCGGACTACATCTACAACATTTCTTGTATATGGACAATATAGGATAGGGGATTTCCAACTAAATCCTGAAGACTAGCCCAGTGGCGCAGCCAGAAGGGGGCAAGGGGGGGGGGGGTGGCAATTTCCCCCCTGAAATAAGCTTTTCCCCCTTCTTGCCCTTCCCCCCCCCCCCCTGAAAACATCAAGAAAAGTATCGGTCAGATTGAAATTACATAATACACTCCTTTTTAGCGTATAGCATGCCCCTAAATGTTATATTTTGTCACTCCAGTGCCAATCAGTTCATACTAAATTACTATCTTTTTTCGTAATTATAACAAAAAAGTTTAAAAATTTTGTTCGCTTCGCGCGCACGTGAAAAATCATAGCAATTCAGCGCCGAAGTTGCAAAATTAGCTTCTAAATTAAGGAAATTTACTCCAAAACGTTATTTTTTACATAAGAAGCTATGGTAAAAAAATTGGGGTGTACCATTTTGTGTCTACTCATTTAGAGAGTTTCCCCCTTCAAAATATCTTTGCCCCGCCTTTCCCCCCTTGATGAAAATGTCTGGCTACGCCACTGACTAGCCAATGAAGCTAGTCAGACAAGGTTGCCTCTTTCAGATTAGTTTTCACTCATAAAGATGGGTGCACAATGTTCAATTAAATACTATAACACTGCAGGTCTTTAACCAAAACTTCAGTATTATTTGATGAACGAACAGGTTTCATGTTGAAATACCATTTTGATCAGAATACTGTGTGTGTTTAGTTCAACATTTATTTATTCATTTGATTTTTTGCACTATTTGAATTCAGTCAATGATGCACACATTTAAGATATGGAAAATTGAAATTTTCGCTTCGATTTAGTATAACCTTTATATATACTTCTGAAATATACCATTAGAGGAAATGCTAATTCATTTTGATGCCATTTAGATTCAAGAAAAGACATTTATATATTCGAACATGTGAAATGTAGGCGTGTATGATTGAACATAATGTTCACAGGCACACGCTAAGAATAGATTCCTGTGTATAGCTAGCAAGGCAAATGACTGATCACTGCTCACATAGTAAGCATTCACAAAATGACTTGCCGTGACAGCAGAGCCCGTAGGCAATCTCTGCATCCCACATATTAGAAACCCAATCCTACCGTATTACCAAATGTCCCCAAACAATCAAGATAGTTGAATACGTTGAAGAGATGAATTCCTGGTGCTAGCTCAAGACTTTATTTAAGTGCATCTTTAGATAGCACTTAAACTCCTTGAGGCTTAAACTCCTGTGTATAAATCTTGAAGATGAGACTCTAGAGGTGTGATCGAAGATAGGAAAGCTTACTAGCCGTAGCAACTCTAGAACTGAAACAATTTCTTTGATTTTATTGCAATGAGTGATAGTATATTGTGAGGTTCGTTTTGTGACTAAGTCATGTAGATTAATTGGTTAAGGGTTGTATTTCTTGCTTAACGAAATCTATCCTGATAGTTAAACTTAAGTGCAATATTTTTGCATCTTTTTCTCATGTTGTTACTTTTACAAAGTGCACCAAAGTATGAAATTGTGTCTGTCATTTATTTTTATGTACACACATTGTCAAAGATAGGGGATTATGTAGTGCTCATTTCCATGAATAATAAAACTAACTATAAACTCCAAGTAACTCAAAATAAGATCAGTCGTTTTATTTTAGAATTGTCTGCCAGAGACCATATTGGTCAAACAGAGCTCAACCTCTTCAAGTTTCTCAACATTAGTGACCAAAGTTAAGCAATTGCGGTTAAATTATGCCTTTGATATTTACCATTCCAAGGGTGCTTCTTATCTCAGTCAGAACTTTAAAAGAACATACGACATTCATACTCATTGGACTCGATCCAGAGATTCTAATTTCTTTGTTCCATCAGTAAAGGGCGTAGCTTCAACTTCCCTTGACTGCAATGCCATTCAGGATTGGAATGCACTGCCATCAAACATCAAACACATCCAAACTGAATACACCTTCAAAAAATGTGAAAAAACATCTTGCTAATGTCACTTTGAACCAAGAAAGGGGTGAATTTACTGTCTAGGATTATTTTTGGTCCATTTAACTATTTTGTCTCCACTTTTTAATTTTGTTTTTCTTTTCCTGCATTCATGGCTTCTGCTTTCATTTATTGGGACCACATTGTCTAGATCCTTAGCCAAAAATTAAAATCAACATATTGTGATTTAATCGGCCTTTCCATAAGATTAAAGCATAAATTCTATGTCTTTTGGAAAGCCTAGATTCTACGTTCTTTTGCGGAATGTATAAATGCTTTCAATCAAACATTACAATAAACTTCATGCATATTTTAGCAATCCCATTAGGGGAAGCCAGCTATGACACACATACATACTATTAAATGTATGCAAGGCTCATTGTGGGATGTATGGCATCTAAGTGTACTATTTTCCCGCTATATTATTTGCCTGTTAATGGTATATGACAATATTTGCTGCCATAAGTGCTGTCAATTTAATTATGAAATGTCTCCTTTTTGCATAATTGTGTCGCATTACATCAAAAAGAACAAGTTTTTGGCAAATCCAATTCTGAGCTATGGCCGTCTGAAGTTTAAAATGAGTGAAAAATGGTCAGGAGGTTGAGTTTAGATATCGTTAAAAAGTCCTTGAAGTATATATTTTCAATGAATGAACTTGTTTTCTGAAAAATATATTCTAAATGTGCAAAAATTGAGTTGTTTGTGGCCAAGTCAGATCCAGTTTTTGCTGAAAATGTCTGTGGCATCATCACTTGAGTACCAAATATGACCAATTTGCACTAAAAATATCAATGCATTCCAATAATTTCCCCTGGCAAATTTGGTATCGGCATCTCAACTTTCCGTATTTGCAAAATTTGGTAACAGGTAAGTAAAAGTGCTGGTTGCTAAAAAGTTTTGGAATGGTTCCTTTGAAAACCAGCAATATCTTGAGTTTAAAATTGTCATGATTTTCAAACATGTTTTTCTCAGAAAAGTGTTTTATAAATCTGTCAATGTTGTTATTCTTTGTTTTATCATATCTCTGTACCTGAATGTTTGATGCCTTTAATTTTGGTATCATTTTAAAGGTGATTAAAAAAGCTTTCCAGTCATGACAAAAACTCAATTTGGATTTTTGGACCCAACATGTACCGTATGATATAACATGTAACAATTGTTTAAGAATGGTTCAGATAAAGACAATTGCAGTGGTGCCAAAATAATTATTAAAACATTTTCTCAGTGTTAACAGCAGTCTGTACGTCAACATAAAATATGGGTTTCACAGACCGTTTAAGGGCATTATGGTGTCATATACTCTAGTGCTTAGAAACATGATGTATTTTGTCTTTTGGATCAATTAATTTTTTTTTAACTGAAGAGAAGGGCCTGATGGTACTATCAAAAGATGAAATGCGGCCTATCAGTCACAAAGCAGAGTAGATGAAAAGGCCTAAAACACAGACATAAAACATAACAAGACAAACAACATGATTTATCAAGTGTACTTGGTAGACTTGGTAGACCAGAGACCTAAAAAACAAAAAACAGCACCTGATTGGGTAAGACGTTCGCCAACAATTTAAGGGTCTGGACCCCGTATACTTTGGATACACAGGTCTCACCATGTCCAAATTAGGCGTGTCTTAAATTGTTTTAAAACCAAATTTCTCCATGTTGAGTGATGATTTTTTTGTCAGATTTCACTTAAGAGCAAAAGTGCTAATTCTATAATACCATATTTTGACATGAATTTTACATGAGTTAGGTGGAACAAATGATGTATGTTGTAAGAATCTTGTCTTGTGTATATCATGTATCTTGAAGCTTTGAGTTAATCATTCATGTTTCTGGAAGGTCGAGTAACTCCCGTTTGGTGTAATGTTTCCTTTGAAAGGTAAAATTGGATCTCTTCTCTTAGTACCGAGTATGAGTATTTTTCTAATAGGGGTGTTCAATAAGTTTGTGGCCTTTAGAAGAAGTAGATGAGCTATGCAGCTTTTATTAATATGCTATGTAAATCAACTCAAATGATGAAAGTATGTGTCTTGTTTATTTTACAGAAACTTAAAACTTGTCAGTTAGAGGTTTCTGAGATTTGATTTTTTTTACCTTAAAACCCACAGAAACAACAAAATTTAACTGACATGCAATGAACTTATTTTCATGATTCAGATGTGAAAACATTCTCTCGTTTTTGGTTTAATAAAAAGAAAAGTTAATTATAAATATATGGTGAAAATTTCACTTGATTTGGACCATTCGTTTTCAAGTTACAAGCTTTTCAGCTTTTTAAAAATCCACATAGGCTCCTTTGTTGTAATTACTTTCGGGGCCCCGACAGAAATTAGAAAATGACACATTTTCTCACCTTTCTCGAAAACGCAAGCACATTTGAAAGAACTGTTTTGGGATTGTAACATATACCAGTCAAGGATTCGTTTTAGCTAAAATCTCAATTTAGATAGAGGTGACCTTGTGGATGAAAAGTGGATCATGAATTGCCCCTTTAAAATTGTTCTCGCAGGTGCCACACCCAATAAATTCAACATTGAAAAAAAAAGAAGACATATTTATAGAGAATAGCCTCATCTGTGTCTAGCACTGCTTTCCTAGGGTCCTCTGTCAGATTATTTGCCAGTTTTAGTGCAGGAGGAAAACCGGAGTGCCCGGAGAAAAACCTGTGGAAGTAAGTTTGGACTGGCAACCAATTGCACATACAGCGCCTAGACCGGGGTTCGAAACCGTGACAGTTCTGTGGGCTCATTGGTGCAAGGCGAGGGAAGTACCACTGCGCCACCTGCTTGACACCCCTTGAAAAAGATAACTCTTTCAAGCAGTATGACAAAACCTTGTAGTTGTAGATTTCAACAATGTCAGAGAGAAATGTATAAGAGAGATCTTGTATCACAATATTTATGTCTATCATTTTTAGAGCTTATTGTAAACTTAAGAAACCTCTAAAAGGCATTTTTTTAAATTCTGAAGGGAAAAAAAGCAGATATTTACTTGGAAACCTTCCAAATATTCATCAATTGAGTTGATCTACATAACATATTAATACAAACTGCGTAACTCATCTCTTTCTATCTAGGCCATGATCTTACTGAACATCCCTCGCACTATACAAGTGTACATTGCATGGCACGGGTGCAGGGCATGCAAATACTTGTGTATGATCTTGCTTGCGGGATCTGATTCACTTGATTCATAATCTCAGTTTACAGATACTTGATATAAAAATAATGCTTCATACTTATAAGCTGTGATATCTTATCCTGGGGGGGGTCCCCTAAGGTTTTTTCCCAGTTCATAAAAATGCAAAAGCAACCGGCCCCAGGCATTTAGGTAATGTTGGCCATTTTTGCCATAATGCAATTTTGCCTGATTTTCCAATCCGAAAGTATTTTATTACGTCATAATTACGTAACGCCTTGGCTGATTTTGATGATCTTGGTATCGTTAGATAGGGGAGGATCATACCTATCTTTTAATAGCAAAACCAAGTTCATAGGGGGTTCCAGTCCAAAATATCAGGGGGGTGCAAAAAAAAACCTCTTCAAAGGACATGTTACAAAAATAGCTTGAAGGACAAGGGTTAAATATGAGTAAATAAGTTTTGCAATTCATAACAAAATTGGCTCCTTATAGCTATATGTGGGTTTAAAAAGTATTGGAATTTTATAAGAACAAATCAAGGTTTCAATACCAATTTGAATTCTCCATGCTTGACTTTGAAACAAAATTCTTTCACATAATGATCACCACATTTATTCTAAGTAGTTCATATAATGCAACACAATGCTATAACACCTACGAAGCAAAAGATGTCTACTTCTGATATTCAGTATCAAATTTCAATTACAAAATGAAGTCTCAGTGATGTTATCAAAAATGTCACTTAAGTCATCTTCAAATTATGCCAAAACTGTTCTTTGATGAATGTCAAACTAACACATTTAAATAATTCATCATTGCTTCACTCAGTCAAACACTCATTCCCAATATGCATGCATACATTTTCAAGACAACGTCACCAACACAGCATCAAATTAAGTGAACAATATGAAAAAGCCCCATCATGAGATAGAGAGAGAGAAACCCCAGGGGGCTACTTGGTACAAAGTGGTTGTAGGACAAACATGGGTACTAAATTTTGGTTGTCTTGTATTTAGATCAGGCCTTTTTCTTTGCAAAATTGGATATTTTGGTCGGTCCACTTTTCATTTTTTTTACCAATCCTAAACTTGTTTCAAATAGGAAACTGTTGTAAAATATTACAATTTGTGAATACATTTTGCTCCAAATTTATGAAGTTTGGTATATGGGTGAATCCTGTTTTCTTGAAACTGGTATTTTTATGGGTGGCATTTAACATTTTTCAGTTGAATGTCAAACCAAACTTGAGTAACCCCATTCCCCAGATGAGAATCCACTATCTGTTTGTTATTAGAATTAAATCTAGGTTTTCATGGCACTAAATGAGTGAAGTAAATGGTGAACAAACACACTATTTACCTTAAGCTAGGATATTCTCCAATACGGATATCCGTCTAGCCCTGATGTGACTAGTCTGACAGCCATCCTATTCAAATACTTTACTTCTTAATAGAGGTAATTTTTCAAACTAGTGATACAATGCCAATCTCCACTTTAGGTAATACCTAATTGAAATGTATACTTTTCAATGCCTAGTGGCAGGTTTTATATAGCCCGATTTGGCAATGCAAGTAAACGTGGGAGGTTTTTCAGTTTCTTCTGAGCAAGCTATAAATTACAATTGACTTGATTTTAACAGATTTTTAAGATGTAGAACAAAAATCAGCAGTACTTCTTATAGCGTATTTGAATTGTGTAACTTTAACCTTTGAAACATTGAATAGATGAAATAAATCAATAGTCTAGTATTAAAAGATCAATCAAACCCTCATAACCATTGGTCTGAAATTCCTCGAAAAAAAAAGGGCAAAAATCAGCTCAAACTCTCATATTCCAGATTGCTTTATTGTGATATGTATAAATTTAAGAATTGTTTCAGCAAAATTTTGAATGAACTGATGGGTTTTTTATCAGAAGATGTTGAAAGGTTTTTTGAACTTAAAACTTATCTTTGATTATATGTAAAATTAATGCATTGAATGTCAAGTGAATTTCAGAAATAATGAAGAAAAATTACTGTGGCGCCAAAGTGGTGCCTGTATAAAAATGCAGACAGTGGTACATATATGAACAGGCTGGAACATAGAATAATGAGGGAACATACATAAGTATGTCTGATTCTCAATCTCATTAGCAAGATTTTTCTTCAATTTGTGGTAAGTTTGCATTGTCTAGTTTACAGCACAGCCAGGACTATGAATTTTGATGAGATGTCTTAGATGAATTTTGATGAGATATCTTATGATAGATGAGTGAAGTGGATAAAAGAAAAGAAATCTAGCATCAAAATGTTGAAGATATACTCATAGTATCTTTTATCACAGATAGAAATCTGCTAACAACATTTATGGCACATGCAGGATTCAAACCTGCTGTACAAATCTGAGATAGTTTGTCGATACAATAAACTTATTGTGATCGTTAACTACTACTACTACCTACCTCAGATCTAGTAAAGGTCATTTCTATGAAATAAAGCATAATAAGACACACTGTACTCTGACCAAAACCAGATCTAATAAAGTGAAATAGATACGCTGACCAGTAGCATTCAGTCTATAATCACTATATAACCACTCTTTTGTATGAAATATATGAAATCCATTTCTGAGTCGAGACCAATCAGGTGAAAGAGAATGGGTGACTACATTTACAATCATACAAAATAAGGGTAACCCTGGAAAAAATTGAGTACAATTCTAGTTCAAAATTCTGAGCTGCATATTTGGAACACGAATTGATTGTGATGATTTACCTGCAGCGAATCATAAGCGGTTTGATCAAAAGGATCTATGATCCAAATGGAAAATTGCTATAGAAAAGCCGATATTATTATTATTATTATTATTATTATTCTAGTACAGCTATTATTCTAGTACACAAACTGTACTAGAATAATGTTCCAAATGTGCAGCTCAGGATTGTTGTACTAGAATTGTACTCAATTTTTACCAGGGAAGTCATTCTTTTAATAAATTTAACTTTCACAGACAAGTTCTTGCATATCATATCAAATCTAGACCCTTGTTTTCACAGAAAAATTAACTCGTAACAACTTCAGTTTACTGATCACGATTTGGGTTTCAATCCACAGTAGATCTGTTATTAGTGAAGTGGATGAAAAAAAAAATCTGTTTTACACTTCACCAAATTGGAGAGTGCTCCCTAAGAATATCCCTGACTGTACCTTCCTGAATATAGTCTGTCAACAACATTAACAACAGAGGCACGATTCAATAAAACACAAATGAGCTATACAAATAGAACTGAGACAACTGGTTGATACAAATACTTACTGTGTGTGATAGTTAGCTACCCATATTCTTGGTACCTCTGATCTAATAAAGTGTAATAGATACAGTATACACTGACCGGCTGCATTAAGACTATATTCACTATATAAGCACCACAGTATATCAAATTAATCAGGTCTGTTCTCTTCAACAGGTCATGTTTATCTCTGGCGAGGTTCAACGTTTACACATTTAAAAACATGATTTGTCTCTTCCACATGTAATAGATTACCTGATATTGAAGATAAAGATAAATCTATTGTGCTGGAGATTACATCTACAACATTTCTTGTATATGGACAATAGGCTAGGGGATTTCCAACAAGATCCAGCAGACTATACTCTATAAACCTTGAAGTTTGCAACAAGCAATCAAACTCTGTTACATGATCCAAAAAAATATCCCTTGTAGTCTACAACATTGTGAAGTGTGGTTTGTGTATTGTGTAAGAGACTAGCAATGATTGATTAAGTTTTATCAAGACCAAATCAATGCATATTAATACATTTGGTACATAAATCTTTTCATGATTTTGGTATTATTTTTGGTTAATTTTGTTGCTACTACATGGACAAATCCTATATGCATCATGATTGGGTACGTTATGATTCGCAAAGTATGGACTAATTTATTTCCATGTATGGTCATATTGGTTTATGTGTGTAAATCGGCTGCTTGTTGCATACTTCAAGATTATAATAATAGAGTATAGACAATGTTGCCTTGTTCAGATTAGTTTTCACTCATAAAGATGTGTGCACAATGTTCAATTAAATGTTATGACACTGCAGGTTTTTAACCAAAACTTCAGTATTATTTGATGAACGAACATGTTTCATGTTGAAATACCATTTTGATCAGAATACTGTGTGTGTTAACCCTTTCAGTCCTGAATTTCCATATAAGTGCATATAGCCCATACTGAATTAATACGTACTCATTGGGAATTGGAACACCTGAGCGTTCTCCCGTAAGCTCCTTTGGAAACGCTCAAGGATCGAAAGGGTTAGTTCAACATTAATTTATTAATTTGATTTTTTGTACTATTTGAATTGAAGAATTGGAAAATAGGTTTTCATGATGCTTGTCAACAATGAAAACAAGATTGTCTCTGGGAAAATAAAACCAACTCTGCCCGAGGTTTCCGAGGGAGAGTTGGACTTTGCAAAATTGTTGGTGTTGGTTAAGGTTAACCTGGCCAGTTAGTAATTAAGCCATATGAACACCCAGTTT
>JXSR01S037002.1:23036-36551 GCA_000969725.1 Ophiothrix spiculata | reverse complement strand
CGAAAAAATTAATTAATATTGTATATGGCTATGATGAAAGTAGAGAATAAATCTCGGTTAGCCAAAGCATGACCAACACCAACTTTGACATGTCTGTGCTGTTATTTGTTTCCAGGAGACAATTGAAATTTACGCTTCAATTAAGGTTTAACCTTAATATGTACTTCTGAAATACGCCATTAGAGGAAATGCTAATTTATTTTGATGCCATTTGGATTCAAGAAAAGGCATTTATATATTCGAACATGTGAAATGTAGGCGTGTATGATTGAACATAATGTTCACAGGCACACACTAAGAATAGATTCCTGTGTATAGCTAGCAAGGCAAATGACTGATCACTGCTCACATAGTAAGCATTCGTAAAATGACTTGCCATGACAGCAGAGCCCGTAGGCAATCTCTGCATCCCACATATTAGAAACCCAATCCTACCGTATTACCCAATGTCCCCAAACAATCAAGATAGTTGAATATGTTGAAGAGATGAATTCCTGGTGCTAGCTCAAGACTTTATTTAAGTGCATCTTTAGATAGCACTTAAATTCCTTGAGGCTTAAACTCCTGTGTATAAATCTTGAAGATGAGACTCTAGAGATGTGATCGAAAATAGGAAAGCTTACTAGCCGTAGCAACTCTAGAACTGAAACAATTCCTTTGATTTTATTACAATGAGTGATGGTATATTGTGAGGTCTGTTTTGTGACTAAGTCATGTAGATTAATTGGTTAAGGGTTGTATTTCTTGCTTAAAGGAATCTATCTTGATAGTTAAACGTAAGTGCAATATTTTTGCATCTTTTCCATGTTGTTACTTTTACAAAATGCACCAAAGTATGAAATTGTGTCTGTCATTTATTTTTTATGTACAAACTTTGTCAAAGTTGGGGGATTAGGTAGTGCTCATTTTCATGAATAATTATACTAACTATAAACTCCAAGTAACTCAAAATAAGATCAGTCGTTTTATTTTAGAATTGTCTGCCAGAGACCATATTGGTCAAACAGAGCTCAACCTTAATTATGCCTTTAATATTTACCATTCCAAGGGTGCTTCTTATCTCAGCCAGAACTTTAAAAGAACATCCAGCATACATACTCATTGGACTCGACCAGAGATTTTAATTTCTTTGTTCCATCAGTAAAGGGCATAGCTTCAACCTCCTTTTACTACAACGCCATTCAGGATTGGAATGCACTGCCACCAAACATCAAACACATCCCAACTAAATATGCCTTCAAACAAAGTGTGAAAAAACATCTTGCTAATGTCAATTTGAACCAAGAAAGGGGTTTTAATTTACCATCTAGGATTATTTTCGGTCCATTTAACTATTTTGTCTCCACTTTTTAATTTTGTTTTTCTTTTCCTGCATTCACGGCCTCTGCTTTCGTTTATTGGGACCACATTGGAAACAAGCGTCCTTTTTCTGGTAGGCTCAATGGGTTATCCTAGTTTTGTCAGCCTTGGTGTTAAGTGTATGCCCATGAGTGGTGTTGCAGCAGGTTCTGTAATTTTATGTAGTTTTTGTAAACTTTTTCTATTGCTATATTTATGTTATTTTCTTGTTGATAATACCAAATAAAAAACAAAAAAAACCACAAATATTTAGGCAAGCTAACTGAACGAAATAAATTACATGTTACTAATACACTCAAACAACACATAGAATAATATGGAGTAAATTTTACTTATTTTAGGAGGTTGTATTATAACAAATACAAAAATAAATAAATTGCAGGTGATTTATAGTGCACTACGCAGTCCCCCTGACTTGTATTTCCACACGGCCTCAGTACACTTTACAGAGCAGTTCTAATCATCTGGTTTAATCACTACCTGGACTCCCTGGGGCCAAAGGGCTTACTGTGGCCTACATATTGGCGCAACCCTAGCTTGAGCAATTCACACCCTCATAGAATATACAGTTTTCGCACACTTAGCTCCAAGCTGGACTCAAACGCGGAACGATCGATATCTTATGTTTAACAGTCCGAGAACTAACCGACTGAGCTAGCCAGAACCCCTATAACAGGCACTTCTGGGACAAAAAAACTACCTTGTGTTATCAAGGTTCTTGGGTTAATGGAATTTGCAGTTTCCAGTGCACATAGGACATGTAAATATTATCTTGTGAATCAATTGACACCAGCTTTTGATGATAGTAAAGCTGAAATTTTGCATCCATATTTGGAATGTAGACCCTTAGCCAAAAATTAAAATTCAACATGTTGTGATTTAATCGGCCAATCCATAAGAGTAAAGAATAAATTCTATGTCGTTTGGAAAGCTTAGATTCTACGCTCTTTTGCGGAATGTATAAATCCTTTCAATCAAACATTACAATAAACTTCATGCATATTTTAGTGATCCCATTAGGGGAAGCCAGCTATGACACACAAACATACTGATAAATGTATGCACGGCTCATTGTGGGATATATGGCATCTAAGTGTACTATTTTCCCGTTATATTCTTTCCCTGTTAAGGGTATATGACAATATTTGCTGCCATAAGTGCTGTCAATTTAATTATGAAATGTCTCCTTTTTGCATAATTGTGTCGCATAACATCAAAAAGAACAAGTTATAGGCAAATCCAATCCTGAGCTACGGCCATCTGAAGTTTAAAATGAGTGAAAGATGCTCAAGAGGATGATTAAAGATATCATAAAAAAGTCCTTGAAGTATATATTTTCAATGAATCAACTTGTTTTCTGAAAAATATAGTCCTTTGAAGTATATATTTGCAATGAATGAACTTGTTTTCTGAAAAAAATAGTCCTAGTCCTTGAAGTATATATTTTCAATGAATGAACTTGTTTTCAGAAAAAATAGTCCTTGAAGTATATATTTTCAATGAATGAACTTGTTTTCAGAAAAAATAGTCCTTGAAGTATATATTTTCAATGAATGAACTTGTTTTCTGAAAACATATATTCTAAATGTGCAAAAATTGAGTTGTTTGTGGCCAAGTCAGATACAGTTTTCTCTGAAAATGTCTGTGGTACCAAATATGACCAATTTGCACTACAAATGTCAGTGCATTCCAATAATTTCCCTAGCAAAAGTGAAATTTGCAAAATTGGTTGTCAAAAGGGTAAGTAAAAGTGCTTGTTGCTATAAAGTTTTGGAATGGTTCCTTTGAAAACCAGCAATATCTTGAGTTTAAAATTGTCATGATTTTCAAAACACGTTTTTCTCAGAAAAGTTTTTTATAAATCTATCAATGTTGTTATTCTTTGTTTTATCATATTAACCTCTTACTGAATGTTTGATGCCTTTAATTTTGGTATCATTTTAAAGCTGATTAAACAAGCTTTGCTGTCATAACAAAACCTCAATTTGGATTTTTGGACCCAACATATACCGTTTGATATAACGTGTCACAATTGTATGAGAATGATTCAGATAATGACAATTGCAGTGGTGCCTAAATAATTTTATTAATTTTTTCTCAGTGTTAACAACAGTCTGTTCGTCAACATAAAATATGGGTATCACAGACTGTTTAAGGGCATTATGACGTCATAGACTCTAGTGCTTAGAAACATGATGTAATTGTCTTTTGGATTAATTATTTGTTTTTAAACCAACTTTCGCAATGTTGAGTGATGATTTTTTTTTCTTTCAGATTTCACTTTAGAGCCACAGTGCTGATTCTATAATACCATATTTTGACATGAATTTTACATAGGTTCGGTGGAAAAAATGATGTATGTTGTAAGAATCTCATCTTGTGTATATCATGTATCTTGAAGCTTTGAGTAAATCATTCATGTTTCTGGAAGGTCAATAACTCCCATTTGGTATAATGTTTCCTTTGAAAGGTAAAATTGAAAGGTATACAAATATTACCTGACTATGAGTGTGATCATCATACATCATCATGAAGTGAAAGATGTATTGTTCCATTTCTGTACGGCCAGTGAAATGGAATAATACATCTTTCACTGAGTGATAATATTTCGACCATCACACGAATTTGAAGTAGTTAATGTTTGTTTTATATCACTCATAAATTATTTAACCTCAAAATGTTGATAACTTCAGTATCATCCAAAAGTGGTTGAGTTAATTTACTTTTAAAAACAATGGAGAGTCTGGGACTTGGTGCACACATATTTCAGTGCAGCCTAGTGATAGTTTCTACAGGAGGGGATGGTGATGGTAAACAAATATTAACTGCTTATAATGGAACAATCAATCTTTCAATGAGGGATGATATATTTTTACCATCACACGAATATATGCCGTTAATATTTGTTTTATATAACTCATCTATAGATTCTAGTCATTTGATAACACATTTAAACTACTGTACTTACTCATTACCCATGTAGCAGAAAGCAATCAATCAATCTTTCAATGAGGGATGGTATATTTTTACCATCACACGAATATACACGGTTAATATTTGTTTTATATAAGTCATCTATAGATTCTAATCATTTGATAACACATTTAAACTACTGTACTTACCCATTACCCATGTAGCAGAAAGCAAGAGACGATATAGTATCAAATGGATGAAAGTGATAGTAAAGACTATCAAACGGATGATAGTGATAGTAAAAATGACAAATGGTCATGTGTTACAATCGTATCAATCAAATTACTAGAATCTATGAATGAGTAATATAATAAAAACTATTTAATGGCTATAAACCAATGAAATGCCTTGAATTTATAAATGAGTGAAATAGTTTCTATTATTATCTTTTCATGAAGATAAAAGATAATCACCACCTTGACTTTGATCTGTTTATATCTCTTAGATGAGATATGAAACAGATAAATATCTTGCAGAATACTGTAAACGGGCAAATTTTCGCGAGGGTTTAATTTCCGCGAATTTCGCGAGTCAACATCTAACCGCGAATATATCACCTCGCGAATACATTCATTTTATGTGTAGGTCTATGTACTAAAGCTTTGAAACGCTAATTTAACACGCGCGGAAATGTCGTGATTGTCCGATTTCGCGAAAAATTCTGCTCGCGAAAATATTCCCGTTTACAGTATACAAAATGCCAGAAAAACAGATGGTCTGTGTTTTGTTTTGTTTTTCTGATGAGCCACCTATAAGGCAGATTGATTGTGGAGGTATAGCTTTGACAATTTTAAGTATCAAAACTAGGATGATATAGTTAGATTATGTTAGTTATCATTATAAGAAGCCTGTCACGTGATCAATCAGTCTCCTGACGAAGTCTGGAGGTTCCAGACGCAACGTAGCCGTAAGTGCTATAATTTTATTTCCAGTACTTGATTTATATCTATATTATTTGAAATTCAACTTGATGACTAATCTTCACCAATTTATAAGAAGCCAGTAATTACAGATTGCCCAGGCACTTATGGCAATAAACACTCTTTGAATGTTGTGATGTTGGTGCTTGTTGCAGCTTCATATAACAAAACAACAGAACTGAACTGCTGTCACATAATAGTGTGATTTTGTAAATAATAAATTGTTTCTTAATAATTGCAAATTTCATATGGAGGTGAATGCTCTTGAAATTTCCTTGGACAAAAACTGTCTGTCTCATTACTGCATAAAACATCATTTTATTTGTTGCTATCTAGTTATATCCATTTAAGATCTTTGCATCGTGCCGCTGCAACTATCATTAGATAGAATAACCTTCTCATGCTTCAGGCAAGGTCAAGATTGAGTCACTTTTTTTACTCCAGGCAAGCTCCAGGTTTATTGACTTCATATTCTTTAGGCCAGCTTATGGTTGCAAATTAGGTTTTAGAGAACAAAATTGTGAAAACCTTGGACGAGAATGACACCAAAATTTCAATTCATTCTGGTGTTTCTAAAGAAGATTCTTAATAACAGTTTCATCCAGCATGTTCTGTTGATGTTGTTGTTAAGTTAGAGTTGATGTTGTTGTTAAGTTCAAGTTGTGAAAAGGGTTAACATTTACCTGTAACTTCTGCATACTTTGATTGATTGTAATCAAACTTGGGTTATAGGTGTAAAATGTACGTCTTTATTTGCTGATGAGGACAATGGTCACCAAAGTCAGGTCAAAATTCATATAAGGTCAAAGTATAATATGAAAAGTTGAAGTCTGATCTGAGTCACTTGATTTATAATCTTAGTTTTACAGATACTTGATATAAAAATAATGCTTCATGCTTATAAGCTGTGATTTTTTAGATATAAGTAAATAAGTTTTGCAATTCATAGCAAAATTGGCTCCTCACAGCTATATGTGGGTATAAAAAGAATTGGAATTTTGTAAGAACAAGGTTACAATACCAATTTGAATTCTCCACGCTTGACTTTGAAACAAAATGCTTTCACATGATGATCATCACATTTGTTCTAAGTAGTTCATATAATGCAACACAATCCTGCAACACCTACGAAGTGAAAGATGTCTACTTCTGATATTCAGTATCAAATTTCAATTACAAATTGAAGTCACAGTGATGTTATCAAAAATGTCACTTTAGTCACCTTCAAATTATGCCAAAACCGTTCTTTGATGAATGTCAAACTACCACATTTAAATAATTCATCATAACTTCACTCAGTCAAACACTCATTCCCAATATGCATGCAAATATTTTCAAGACAACACAAACAAAGCATCCAAGAATGTGAGCTAATGTGAGCGATATAAAAAAGCTCCCCCCCCCAATCATGAGACATAATATTGTAAGAAAAACTCCCCAGGGGGGCTTCTTGGTATAACATTGGTTATATGGTTATGCTACAAACATGCATGGGTACTAAAATCTATATAGTTGTCTAGTATTATATCTGAGTCCTTTTTCTGTGCAAAATTAGGTACTTTGATGTGTCTACTTTATTCAAAAACTTTAAATAAAGCAAATTGTTACAAGAAATTTTCTTGTAAATTTGACTGAAAATTTGGGAAATTTGGTACATGAATGGATCTCCATTGAATTTGCTTGTTTTTTTTTATTTCAAATTTCCAAGTGACCCAAAACAAACTTGAATACAGCCCAGGTTAGAAACCACTACCTGTTTGTTGTTGGAATTAAATCTAGGTTTTCATGGCACTAAATGAGTGATGTAAATGGTGAGCAAACAGGCTATTTACCTTAAGCTACGATATTCTCCAATACGGATATCCGTCTAGCTTCGATGTGACTAATCTGACAGTCATCCTATTTAAATACTTTAGTTCTTAATAGAGGCAATATTTCAAACTAGTGATCTCCACTTTAGATGATAACTAATTGAAATGTATACTTCTCAATGCCCATTGGCAGTTTTTATTCAAGCCTGATTTAACAATGCAAGCAAATTTGGGAGGTTTTTCAGTTTCTTCCAAACAAGCTTTAAATTACAATTGACTTGACTTGAACAGATTTTTAATGTGTAGAAAAATATGACAGCTTTGGTTTTTATGGCATGTAAATAGGGCAGGGGTGTTGTGTAACTTTATATTTTGAAACATTGAATGGATGAAGTAAATCAGTGGTCTTGTGCAAGAAGATCAGTCAAACCATTACCATTGTGCTGATCCGCAAAAAGGGCAGGATGGTTTATCAAGAGGAATTCTGTGCCACAGTGTAACTGTTGAATTGGGCTGAAACATAAATTCAGCTTCAGTTGTTGGTCTTGCATGGTGTTTGACTTGGATATGAATCTCGGTACTCTTTTTGCTTGTAATTTTTTGTTAAGAAGCCTTTTATTTTATAAACAAAGGAAAATATTCATTATACGTTTAGTATTATATCTTTTTGATTTTGACCTATTTTGACCAATTTTGATACTTTTTAATATTCTGGTTGTCATGATTTAATTAAATATTATTTCAATAAACATCAATAAATACCATAGATTAAAGAAAGCACAGATAGGAAACGGGACTATTTGCACTCTAAAATATCCGTTAAGTAAGGGGATTGCGCCTAGACCAACACTTTGTGACTGCGTAATGACCCGATATGCGTACTGGTCATGCGCTATGATTACTTGACTACAATACACTATACATCTTACATTTTCCACCAAATTGTGTGTAAGTAAAAGCGCTTGACTTATTCGATAGCCACATTACCAGTCAAATTACCAATTTCCAGAGTAAATACAAAAACCGTCGTAATAATAGCTGAAATGGGCTTTTAAAACTAAAAGGAGTTGATTTTTTGAAATTGTAATTTAAGATTCCATTGATTTACAATAACCTTAATGTGTACTACTGGAATATACCATTAGAGGAAATGCTAATTTATTTTGGTACCATTTAGATTAAAGGCACATTTGCGATATTCAGAACATGTGAAATGTAAGCATGCATGATTGAACATAATGTTCACAGGCACAATCTAAGAATAGATTCCTGTGTATAGCTAGCAAGGCAAATGACTGATCACTGCTCACATAGGAAGCATACGCAAAATGACTTGCCGTGACAGCAGAGCCCGTAGGCAATCTCTGCATCCCACATATTAGAAACCCAATCCTACCGTATTACCCAATGTCCCCAAACAATCAAGATAGTTGAATACGTTGAAGAGATGAATTGCTGGTGCTAGCTTTAGACTTTATTTAAGTGCATCTTTAGATAGCACTTAAACTCCTTGAGGCTTAAACTCCTGTGTATAAATCTTGAAGATGAGACTCTAGAGATGTGATCGAAGATAGGAAAGCTTACTAGCCGTAGCAACTCTAGAACTGAAACAGTTTTTTGACTTTATTAAGATGCGTGAGAGTATATATTGTGAGGTGATACTTTGTAATTATGTTAAAGAAGTTGCTGTAGATTAATTGAGTTTAGGATTATATTTCTTGATTAAAGGAATCAATTTTGATTGTTTAAATTAACTGCAAATTTTTTGTATTCCCCCCCCCTTCAAATATTTAGGAAATGCACCAAATTATTAAATTGTGGTTCATATTTCCATTGTCAGGGGATTTAGTGCTAATTTTTATGAATATATTAAACTTAACTCAATCAAGGTAACAATATACACAAGTAATAACCTGCATAATACCATGATCCAGTCTATTAAGATTACTATTAGAACTTGAAGTGTTCATGTACAAATATTCAAATATTCCAATGATGAACTACATGCTGCCTTCAAATGTTACTTCACAAAACGTTCTGATGTTCATCAGTATTCAACAAGACATGTCAATGACCTTAACACAACCAACAATAAAACAACCTTTTCTGACCATGGTATTCGTTCTTCCGGCCCCATTCTTTGGAACTCACTTCCAAAAACATTGAAAGAATCAAAAACTGTCAAACATTTTTGATCTACATTAAAACAATCCCTTATTCTAGAGTATAAATAATCAACAAAATCTCAGAATTTATCCCCATGCTAATGATCCTCTTTGTTTTTCGATTTTTGTGCCCGTCCTTGCCATGTCTTGTTTATTTATCTGATTTTGTTTGTCCATATGCGTAGTGTATTTTTGTTTCAAGGGGTAGGCTATTTACGGGCCTTTTTGGCCTTCCAGTCTACTCCTCCATAAATATATTATTTTTGTTGTTTTATTGTTTTAAATGTTTTTTATGGAAATAAAGATTGAATTGAAGATTGAATTGAGATTATTTCTACTTTTATGCAATCACCTGCATGGTCATTATCAGGTAACAATGACTTTTTACTAATGACCTGCATGAGCGGAGTACTTGGGATAATAGTGAGTATCCCTTAGGCCCGGTGCAGACTCCTCTATGGTATAGAATATTTTGCTTAGAATATTCTATGCTGACGACAAAATGGCATAGGTCATCGAATATAACTGTGTGTTTTATACGATGATCTACGTCATTTTGTCGTCAGCAAAGCATATTCTAAGCAAAATATTCTACACGATAGTGGAGTCTGAACCGAGCCTTTCACGCAACCTGAAACATTTGACTAAGCGCAATGCTGAAGCAGGCCTGGATTGTTCAATGTTTTTAGCAGACGGCAAAGAAACAACAACCGATGAAAATTTTGGTCAAAATCAGTAAGAATATTGAAAATTAAATTGCGGTTATTGATGACAATATGCTCCCTCAGAAAAGTACCTTGGCCCAAAACAACAGAGTAGTATACGATGGAACATTGGGCCTAAATTTTACTTTGTATTTTAGGAGTTTGTATCAAAACTCCTTTAACACATTGCAGTGATTTCTGGGACAAGAAAACTACCTTATATTATCAAGGTTTTTTGTATTATTAGAGTTCAGTTGTGTTGTTTTATTAATCAATTGACACTGCCTTTTGATGATTGCAAAGCTTAAATTCTGCATTCACATGTGGTATGTAGAAGATCTTTAGTCTAAAATTGAAATCAACTTTATGCAATTCTTTCAGGAATCAATCAGCTCTTCAATTAAATGTAAAGCTTTAAATTCTATGTCCTATGTCCTTTTGCAGAATGTACAAATCCTTTCAGTCAAACATTACGATAAACTTCATGCATATTTTAGCAATCCCATTAGGGGAATCCAGCTATGACACACATACATACTATTACAATGTATGCAAGGCTCATTGTAGGATATTATGGCATCCAAGTGTAATACTTCCCCATTACTCCTTGCCCTTAGATGATATGTGACAATATTTGCTAGTTATTTTTAATCATTTCATTTCATTTAATTTAAAAAAGGATTGCCGCTGATCTTTGAAGTTTAAGCTGTTTTCTTTTCTTTCTTTTTTCAAAATTCCTTTCTTAATCTCAACCCTTCCAAAAATATCAAAAAACAAAATTATTAAATCAAGAAAATATGCAGATTTGTCACAGACACAGGATTGATATGAGTGCAAACAAGTGTCAAGTCCATGGTGCATTCCAGAGGTAGACATGGAATCAGGTTTGACTGGTCGCTGTTTCAAATTTGAGGAAACTGCTTGTTCAAATCTAGGGGAACCACTCTATTTTACTTTAACTATTTCTAAAGATACAGTCTATAACTGGCAAGGGAGTTAACGATTATTTGAAAAAGAAAAAAAAATCAATTGACATTTTTGGAAACTTTGAAATTCATTGGATGAATTGTTTCTTTTAAACAGAACCAAAGATTTTAACACTGACCTGACAGTTTCGTGCGGCATGGGCGACAAACTTCTGCAGAGTGATCCATCCTCCTACTTTGACTTCCAGTATGACATACGTCGAGAATTGATGATGACATCAGGAGAGGATCATATTATAAGTGACTAAGAAAATGTGCCCCCACCGTTCATGATCTTGGTGCCCCTTTTGCGGATCCAGAGAGATTCCCTGAACCCAATGCAGACAGCTAAGGCCATATTAATTTAATACTAAATAGTAGGTCTTAAAGCTTTAGCTCTTCAAATTTTGAAAACCTAATGTAGTTATACACTTTTTCCTTTTCCTCTTTTTACTTTGTTACTGCCATTTAATTTTGCGCCACATTTCACTGTTGTTTCTGCGTAGGTGTCAAATTCAGTAATCATTAATGCATCATCTATTCCAAACATATCTGTCACACATTGCATATTGAAGTAAGGATTTTGGTCTTACAGAATTTCCCATGCTGTGTAAAATCTTTTAATTCATCATTGTTTAAACCACCTTGTTTGGCTCCATTTTCTCAAATTAGTTTTGGCTCTAAAATGACCGGTTCTGTCATGCAAGCCACATTGATTTCCATGATGGTTCTCCGATTTCATTTTTTAGAATATCCTGTGTCGTGGCAGGTATCATTGTGTATTGCACCGCTTAATCATTTTACCCAAAATATAGTGTTTTACTTCGTTACTTAAAAATGTAGAATCACTGGGAGATGTCTAAAAGTGTGCACACATTGGTGAGTTTTAACCAAGTGTTTACATTTATGAAGTTAACTGAATTGATTGTAAAACGTCACTTTCACTTCATAGATTTCAGATAAATCAAAAGAAATTTCAATTTTTCATCAAATCTCAATTTCGATTTCAACTCGAGGGCCAGTATTTGTCATTGTTGATAAGAGTAATTAAGAAAATATTATATATTTTGACATATAGGGGTTGAATTTGACCAAAAAGCTTTCGGCATGCCTACATTATTATCGCTAACACTTCAAATGATGTATAAATCGCAAAATGTTTAGGAAACTTTTTTGGGATGATGTCCAATCCCAATTTAAGCACAAAGGGAATCTACTCAAGCACAGCTGTAGTGCTGATGTTTTAAAATGATACTTTAAAAGTGCTGCATAGCTGCATGTACATTGCACATGGCGTATGTTGTAAGAATCTGGTTGTGCATATGTTTTATGTGATGGATGTTTGAGTACATGTAGATCATTCATGTTTCTTGAAGGTCAAGTAACTCCCATTTGGTATTATGTTGGAATTTTCTTTGAAACGTATCTATCATGAAGCTAAAAGACAACCACCACCTTCACTTTTAGCTGTTCATAGTTATTTGAATGTGCCAAAAATCCAAAAGGCACATAGGTTTGTTGTCGTTTTCTAATAAACAACTTTTATTTAGTATAACATGTCTTATTACACATTTGTGGTAGTAAAATATTGGGACAGTCTTAGGATGATTATTATCATGTTTCAAAAATATTATAATTATAAGAAGAATATTTTTTGTAAATAATGAAATAAGGTACACATGTTTCACATATTATACCCCCATAATATCATCAACATACCATGCTTCATTGTGATTCCATTTTCTTACTACGATCATTGTATATCTTCTAGTAGGAATATCCCTCTCCTCCCCAGCAGTCCTGCTCCCCAGATTGAATTTATTTCGTAAACCTACATGATCAACTCATTATTTATATACCTCTTGCAAAAGCAGCGCAAATTGCTTGGAATGTTTAGTAAGCTTTACTCTTGACATTGTGAAATCATTAAGAGGCAGCTAGTTTAAGAACATAGCACTGATTAAAATTGACTGGCCAAAAGGCATGTACCAGGCTCTTTTTTCCTCTTTAGAGTCAACTGCTTTAGAGCATCTTTTAAGAAAGATAATAATGAAGTGTTAAATAAACATTTTTTCCTCACTTCTCTCCTTTCCTGAAGGAGGGAGCTATTTAAAACACATAGACTGTGAAAACATTTTCTTTTAAATGTTATTATTTGAATTGGATCATCCTCTTTTCAAGTGATTCTGCATGCTATTTTAAAGGATTATGATAAGTGACTCCAGCTCTGTGATAAATTCTAGGTTGGTAAGATTTATTTTTCAAAACTATGTTGCTTATTTAAAATCTAAAAATATTTAAAAAGTAAACGCTAACCACTTTTACTATAATATATTTATACTTAATCAAATGCAGTATCCTAGGTTTTCCTGCATTGAGGAATGTGAATGATGCAACTGTTATTGAGAAATGAAATTGGATTGTGGAATTTCCAGCATTTGAACTTTTTTACCTTAACTTGTCCTGTCCTGATTTTACTGGAATTTAAAAGCATTGTAAGAGACAAAATTCTTTGTAGCTTATGATGACACATATAAACCTCTTGACCGTTTATAACATTGATAAGGTTTTTTTTCACCCATTTTAAGTAACAACAGGTATATACATTCATCTGCTAA
>JXSR01S037002.1:7039-21700 GCA_000969725.1 Ophiothrix spiculata | reverse complement strand
GATTGCTGCTCTATATTACTTAATACCCTTATGTACTCATACTGTTTCACGCTTCAAAAGTGATGAGTATCTCAGATTGTTTTCAGCTCCGACTTCAATTTCCAATCATTTATTTTTCATAACCCGCAAACATTGATTTTTTAAAAGGGAATTCAGGTCTTGTAATTGTTCTTCAATATATTTCATTTAACTTGTGCATGTCACTGAATGGAATCTATAAATAGATACAGGGGGTTTGGAGTTGATTCTTACACTTTTGGGGAGATTTTTAAATTAAATTTGTGAGGTAAAAGAACATGTTGTTTTTCTTCAAATTTCTTTGTTTTTTGTTTAAAAACTATAACATGACTTTTGGATGTCCAGTGAAGTTCATTGAAGTGTCATTTTAATCCTTTTAACTCAGTGTTTGCAAATATTCGAAAAGAGTAAAAACACCTAAAGGTCGCCTTTACTGCTTGTTAGTCGAAAGTCACACAAATCATTATAACATTGTTTTGTTGAAAGACAGATTATTTAGCAAGAAATGTGAACATTTCTATATTTTCATAAAAACAATATAAGATCAAGTTTCCATACTGCTGAGTCACTTTTAAATTATCTGATTTTAAATTTTATTTATCATCGAAAATCTTACAACTGCTTTCGAAAGTCCCATAATGCATCCTGAAAATACCATAAAGTAGGGTATTTCTGCTCAGATTGCATTGTGGGCACAACTTATGAATATGGTTAATGATGCAAAATTACCTGTATTTACTACTACTGTTTAGAAGAGAGTGATACTTAGGGGCGCACCATTTGATTCTCAGGTGGCGGCATTTAAGTTTTTTGGAAAAAAATCCTGACCCAAAGATGAGTAAGAAAAAAGAATCTTTACCCAACTACTTCAAGGTAAAGAAAAACATAACAAATGCAATTTGGCAGTGAAAAAAAAAATCTCACCGTCTTCAGCGGCTAAAAAACCCCCAACTTGACTCGACCCCAACTTCCATGCCCACCCTGAAAATTGAATGGTGCGCCCCTTAGCCATTTAAATAACCTGGGTATTCTGTTGTGTTTTTCAATAATGTTAGCAACAAGGTATATTGAGGCCACATGTATAGATAATGTCACTAGATTTATAAACAACGTGGAGTGAAATTCTGTACATGCTCAAGACTACCGCGCATATTGCCTGTGGTTATATGCAAGGAGTGATGGTATCTAACCCAATTGGAGTGAAACAGACTACTTGGGTCAAGACTACCTCACACACTGCCTGTGGTTATATGCAAGAAGTGAAGGTATCTAACCCAATTGGAGTGAAACATACTACTTGGGTTACTATGTAATGGCTATTGATCTGATAATGATGAGTTATCATAACACATCACTGGGCCGTGAAAACTCTGAGGACACGGGGATTTTGCTTGATATGTTTGACTGCATTGATTTACTCTGTAGGTATTTGTAAAACAAGTACCTTGAAATACAGTAACATTTTGCCTTCAGACTATAATAGTTAATCGGTATTTTTTCTAAATGTTCAACCTTATCTTTATACAATAAAATTGCCAGCAAGAGAAGCGCTTAAAGGAGCATAGTCCGATAAGTTCAACTTTTTTTTAAATCTTTTTGAGATTTTGGTACCAAAAATATTGCTCATATTTTTCTCATAACCCCTGTGAAATTTCTTATCTTAGTTATGTTGCGTTTTGAAGATACATTTGAAAATGTGTCTAATTATGGTAACCATAATTAAATTTACACTGTAGTGAAGAGGCAACTCCAAAACACAAAATTGGCCATAAAATGATAACGGTTTGACTGATTCAGCTGAAATTTGGAATTTCGACCTCTTTAATTGTCATCTTTCACATGACATTGAAAACAAAATTGTGACAAATCGAACTAAGCTCCTTTAAAGGGATTACTTTTTCCAACACATGACAACTTCTTGTTGTTACAGGAACAGCATACCCATGTTTTTCTCAAAAAACATAGAAATGTTAAAATTAGAGACAAAATTGTCCATCTCTGAATTTATGGTCACCAGTAATCATAAATTCCAGTTGGCAGCTGAATGATACTATTGCTTTGATTCAGCTTTGTAATGAAAACATCTTTAAATACAGGAACATTTTGCTTCTAGATTTATGTTAATTTACCATCTTTTTCTAAACAGTCATCTTTCTATAAGATTTCTATAAAAACACAGAAATGAAGCCTTCCTATTGCTTCAAATTGCAGTTTAATATGTAGGACATTCCTTGTCTGGTATTCAGTTGAATTTATTTTTATTTTCCAGCATCTTTTGTAAGAAATGATTAATAAACAATGAGTTTCTGATCTACTAAATGTGATAATAAGATTCGTTATTTAAACATTAAGCTCTTCTCGTACTAGCAAATTTATTGCATGAAAACAAACCACATTTGCCATTAAAGTTGAATTAATGTGGTGTTCAGTTAACCTTTGAATAAAAATCATCTCTACATTTTAAGACAATTTGGAAAAAGTGATAAAACAGCCGTCACTGATATCTTCAATTTTGTTTTACAATCAAAATAATTTAGTACCGTTGACATAGTATAAGAATGCCAGCTCTTTAAGATTATAAATCCTGATTTTACTGGAATTTAAAAGCATTGTAAGAGACAAAATCTTTATAGCTTATGATGACACATATAAGGTTTTTTTCATCCATTTTACCTTACTATGCATTATACTCTTCTGTAGAGCTTGTAAACGTTTAGTGAAATTCAATACAATCAAGTTTTCATATCTACATTGCATCATAGCATTTAGAAATTAACAGAAGTTTAAGCCTGCAAAGATATTTTTAAATAAGGAAATAGCATATTATTATTTTGAGTTATATGGTAAAGAAAGAAAATAAGAAATTTCCAGAAAACATGGGAATGCATTCTTTCATTAATGCAGTTGCAGTTTAATATATAGAACACTTGTTTTGAAGTCCGGGTGATTCGCAGTTGCTTGCTTCTTTCATTAGATACTGTCTAATAGATAATGGATATATGACCTTATAAAGATTCCTAATATAAACTTTAAGTTCTTTTACTTCTTATTCATTATCAATAAAAACAAGCAACCCTGTATACACATAACATTTTTTTCAAACGTTAAAAAAACATTTTTAAATGTTTTAAAACATTATTCTAACATTTAAAAAAACCGTTTTGTTGTGTTTGCTGGGTAATATTCACATTTACATTTATACATGAATGAATGTCATGTTTGGTTAAACTTTGAATTAAAATCATTCATGGATTTTCAGTGAATTAGAAAAATGTGATAAAACAATTGTCACTTGGTACCTTTGATTTTGTTTTTCAATCCAAACAATTCAGTATCATTAACCTAGTATAAAGGATTCCTGCTCTATATTACTGAATACCCTTATGTACTCGTACTGTTTCACGCTTCAAAAGTGATGAGTATCTCAGATTGTTTTCTACTCCTACTTCAATTTCCAATCATTTATTTTTCATAACCTGCAAACATTGATTTTTTGAAAGGGAATTCAGGTCTTGTAATTGTTCTTTAATATATTTTATTTAACTTGTGCATGTCACTGATTGGAATCTATACATACATACAGGGGTTTAGAGTTGATTCTTAGATCTTACGGGAGATTTTTAAATTAAATATATATTTGAGGTAAATGGGATTTATTTACCAGAATTTGGAGTTTTTTCAATTTTTTTTTTAAATTCAAAATTTCATTTAAAAATTGATTCACAAAACTTAATATGCTATGATCAGTTAAAATGAGCTTTGATGTCTTATGCTCAAAAGTGATGTTTTGTTTTGTATTTATTATTTAGAGGATATGTAACTACCATCACCACATTCAGGCAGTTGGACTGATAAAAATTTAAAAAAGTCTTTACAAGCCACAACTTAAGCTGACCGTAAGCAATTGATATACAGTATTCTGTTGGACGCACTGATGTCACAAACTAGAATCCTGTCCTCTGATTGGTCAATTTAGGCTGTTCCGTGTTACTCCCTGGCGTGAAACATTGCCTTGGAGGTCAATGAAAAAGTCTACAAAATTTACATTTTAAGCTAAATTAATTTTTGTATCAACCCCTTTCTTTGATATGTTGTCAAAATTGTGTCTTTCATCTTTATTGTAAGTAAATATTACTGAATCAGAGCTGAAACATAAAATATTGTGGAAATATTGGTTCACTCCATAGAGATTGCACAGTAAGTTTCACTCCAGTAACAAGGACTGAGTACGCCAAATCAACAACTGCGTCCGACAGAATAATATTTAATGAATTATGTTGTTTGTCAGGTAAGTTTAAAATGAAAGATTAGACATTGGTTTAAATACAGTTCATTAAAAGGGCTTTCAAGACATTCAGATGTGTTTGATATTGCTAATAATCCTACAGCATGTTGAAATTTAAGATGTTTGATTAAGTGTAGAAGCATGCTATAAAGAATAAGCTATATTGTCAATATCAAGCAATGGGAATAAATCACAAATAAGTGATAATACGAGATTTCGAATAATGGGTAAATTTGATTTGTCACGGGCATAAACCACAACTAAGTGATAATAAGATATTTCCGTATAGTGATAATACAAGAGCTCTCTAGTATTACAGGTATATTTGATTTTGGCACTAGTAGAAACTTGATGCTCCAAATACAAATATTACTTATTTCTAGGCCTGGGAGTTTACGGGTAATTGCATAACCGTTTAAACGAATAAACAACCCGTTCATTTAACCAATTAACCGTATACGACTGTTGAATTTTGCAACTGGTATAAACTACATTTCCTGATGAATTGTATACAATTTATGACTTACCAAAATTACAGGAAGTCAAATTATTGTCTTCAAAACACTTTTATTTAACATACGAAGTCATGAAATCAACACAACTTGTACCCTACATATAGGGCTGCGCCATGAATATAGTCATCCAAATAGTCCACTGTATATCCCATCTTTATGTTGTGGCACCAGTTCCTGGCTTGTCCTGTTTAACGGTGACATGAAATTTCTAAACGTTTAGTGGTGTTTTGGTCGTTTCAACGGGTAAATTATCCCAACGTTACTTATTACCTTTTTTGTGTTTCCTTTATGGATTTTAAAATGGGACAAATATGTCAAAAAATGTCAATATATCTGAAGAAGCTGATATGTGATTGTACACCACAAGCAAGCTGTCTTTGTATGATTCAATTTTGTGTTACATGAAAAGGTTGTAGTTTTACAAAATGATATTTTGCAGATTCGCAATATTCATGCTTTCAAAATACATGCAAAATTTCAAAAAACAGAAAAGAAATATGACAAAGAAAGTCACATTTTCATAGGACTATCCACAGAAAACCATGAGTTATTGATCATTAAATGCATTTGCCCTAGTTTCACCATTCACTCCCTGCCAACCTTTGATGACCAATAACTTGACATTCAAAAAAAAGTAAAAACATCTGAAGGTCACCTTTACTGTTTGTTAGTTCAAAGTCACACAAACCAAAATATTTTTGTTGTTGTTGAAAGACAGATTATTCAGCAAGAAATGCAAACATTTCTACATTTTCGTAAAAAAGAATATGAAATCAAGTTTCCATACTACTGAGCCACTTTTAATTGTTTTTAATTTTAAATTTTATTTTAAAATCTAAAATCTTACAACTGCTTTCAAAAGTTCTTAATGCATCTTGAGAGTACCATAAATTTTGGTATTTCTGCTCAGATCACATTGTGTGCAAAACTTATGAACTTGGTCAATTATGCAAAAGAGCCTGTATTTACTACTACTGTTTTGAAGAGAGTGTATTTAAATAACCCAGGTATTCTGTTGAGTTTTTCAATTATGCTAGCAACAAGGTATATTGAGGCCACATGTATAGATAATGTCACTAGATTTATAAACAACATAGAGTGAAATTCTGTACACAATCAAAACTGCAGCACATATTGCCAGTGGTTATATGCAAGAAGTGATGGTATCTAACCCAATTGGAGTGAAACAGACTACTTGGGTTACTATGTAATGGCTATTGATCTGATAATGATGAGTTATCATAACACATCACTGGGCCGTGAAAACTCTGAGGACACGGGGATTTTGCTTGATATGTTTGACTGCATTGATTTATTCTGTAGTTGTTTGTAAAACAAGTACCTTGAAATACAGGAACATTTTGCCTTTAGACTATGAAAGTTAATCGGTATTTTTTTCTAAAAGTTCAACCTTATCTTTATGCAATAAAATTTCCAGCAAGAGAAGCGCTTAAATGGATTACTTTTTCCAACACATGACAACTGCTTGTTCTTACAGGAACAGCATACCCATTCAAACTTACCTGTGATCATTAGCGTGTCCAGGAGGGGGGCTTTGGGTGCTGAAAGCCCCCCGCACTTTGTTAAAATTAATGCAAAATCAGCAGATTTTTGATGCAGGAAAATATCCTGGGCACGCTGGTGGTGATTGTTTTCTCAAAAAACAAACAAACATAGAAATGTTAAAATTAGGGACAAAATTGTCCATCTCAGAATTTATGGTCATCAATAACCATAAATTCCAGTTGGCAACTGAATGACACTATTGCTTTGATTCAGCTTTATTGTAATGAAAACACCTTAAAATACTGGAACATTTTGCTTCTAGATTTATGTCAATTTACCATCTTTTTCTAAACATTCATCTTTCTATAAGATTTCTATAAAAAACACAGAAATGAAGTCCTCCTTGCTTCAAATTGCACTTTAATATGTAGGACACTCCTTGTCTGGTATTCAGTTGAATTGATGTTTAATTTCCAGCATCTTTTGTAAGATAATGATTAATAAACAATGAGTTTCTGACCTACTAAATGTGATGATAAGATTCGTTATTTAAACATTTTAATGTCTCGTACTAGCAAATTTATTGCATGAAAACAACTCACATTTGCCATTAAAGTTGAATTAATGCACGTTCAGTTAACCTTTGAATGAAAATCATCTGTACATTTTAAGACAATTAGGAAAAAGTGATAAAACAGCTGTCGCTGAAATCAAGCTCTTTTAAATAACTGCAGGTATATACATCAGGCATGAGAATTTTCAGTTTTTAAAAGGAATTCAGTTTTTTTGGGTGCCAATTTTTATTTATTTTCAGCCTATTTTGGAGTGTTTTTGCCTAATTTTACATACTTTTTCAGTTTTTCTCACCACTTTCAGTTTTTTTCATGGAAGGTCATTCTCATGCCTGATACATTCATCTGCTAAAAAACCTGCAAAAATTAACAGAAGTTTAAGCCTGCAAAGATTTTTTTTAAATAAGGAAATGGCATATTATTATTTTGAGTTAAATGTTTCTAAGGAAGAAAATAAGAAATTTCGAGAGAACATGGGAATGCATTCTTACATTAATACAGTTGCAGTTCAATATATGGAACACTTCTTGTTTGAAGTCTGAGTGATTCACAATTACTTGCTTCTTTCATAAGATACTGTCTAATACTGTAAACGGGGTTATTTTCGCGAGGGTTTAATTTTCGTGAATTTCGCGAATCAACATCTAACCGCGAATATAACACCCCGCGAATACATTAATTTTATGTGCAGGTCTATGTAATGAAGCTTTAAAACGCTAATTTAATATGCGCGGAAAGGTCCTGTTTGCCTGATTTCGCGAAAAATTCTGCTCGTGAAAATATTCCCGTTTACAGTAGATAATGGATATCTGACCTTATAAAGTTTCCTAATAAACCTTAAGTTCTTTTGCTTCTTATTCATTATCAATAAAAACAAATAACCCTGTATACACATAACATTTTTTTCAAATGTTAAAAAACATTCATAAATGTTTCGAAACATTATTCTAAAAAATGTTTTGTTGTGTTTGCTGGTTAATATTCACATTTACATTTATACATGAATGAATGCCGTGTTTGGTTAATCTCTGAATTAAAATCATTCATGGATTTTCAGTGAATTAGAAAAATGTGATAAAACAATTGTCACTGGTACCTTTGATTTTGTTTTGCAATCAAAACAGTTGAGTGTCATTAACCTAGTATAAAGGATTCCTGCTCTATATTACTTCATACCCTTATGTACTCATACTGTTTCACGCTTCAAAAGTGATGAGTATCTCAGATTGTTTTCTACTCCGACTTCAATTTCCAATCATTTATTTTTCATAACCCGCAAACATTGTTTTTTTGAAAGGGTATTCAGATCTTGTAATTGTTCTTCAATATATTTTATTTAACTTGTGCATGTCACTTAATGGAATCTATAAATACATACAGGGGTTTGGAGTTGATTTGTAGATCTTAGGAGAGATTTTTAAATTAAATATGTGAGATGGGATTTATTTACCAAAATATGGAGAAAAAGAGAAAGACATGTGGATGTCCAGTGAGGTTAATTGAGGTGTCATTTTAATCCGCTTAACTCAGTGTATGTAAATATTCAAAAACAAAAATGAATAAATAAATAAATAAAAACACCAAAGGTCGCCTTTACTTCTTGTTTGTCCAAAGTCACACAAACCAATATTTTTTTTGTTGTTGAAGGACAGATCATTTAGAAAGAACTGCTTTCAAAAGTCCCATAATGAATCTTGAAAGTCCCATAAATTTGGGTATTTCTGCTAAGCACAACTTACGAATATGGTCAATCATGCAAAAGTACCTGTAATTTATTACTACTGCTCAGAAGAGTACTTAGCCATCTAAATAACCTGGGTATTCTGTTGACTTTTTCAATAATACTAGCAACAAGGTATATTGAGGCCACATGTATAGATAATGTCACTAGATTTATAAACAACGTGGAGTGAAATTCTGTACACGCTCAAGACTACCACACATATTGCCTGTGGTTATATGCAAGAAGTGATGGTATCTAACCCAATTGGAGTGAAGCAGACTACTTGGGTTACTATGTAATGGCTATTGATCTGATAATGATGAGTTATCATAACACATCACTGGGCCGTGAAAACTCTGAGGACACGGGGATTTTGCTTGATATGTTTGACTGCATTGATTTACTCTATAGGTATTTGTAAAACAAGTACCTTGAAATACAGGAACATTTTGCCTTTAGACTATAAAAGTTAATCGGTATTTTTTTCTAAACGTTCAACCTTATCTTTATGCAATAAAATTACCAGCAAGAGAAGCGCTTAAAAGGATTACTTTTTCCAACACATGACAACTTCTTGTTGTTACAGGAACAGCATACCCATTCAAACTTACCACTGTGATTGTTTTCACAAAAAAACATAGAAATTTTAAATTAGAGACAAAATTGTCCATTTGTGAATTTATGGTCACCAGTAACCATAAATTCCAGTTGCTAGCTGAATGATACTATTGTTTGATTCAGCTTTATTGTAATGAAAACACCTTTTAATACAAGAACATTTTGCTTATGGATTTATGTTAATTTACCATCTTTTTCTAAACATTCATCTTCCTATTAGATTTCTATAAAGACACAGAAATGAACCCTCCCTGTTGCTTCAAATTTCAATATTTATTTTCCGGCATCTTTTGTAAGATAATGATTAATAAACAATGAGTTTCTGACCTTCTAAATGTGATAATAAGATTTGTTATTTAAATACTAAGCTCTTCTCGTACTAGCAAATTTATTGCATGAAAACAAACCACATTTGTTGAATTAATGCTCGTTCAGTTAACCTTTGATTGAAAATCATCTGTACACTTTAAGACAATTAGGAATAAGTAATAAAACAGCCGTCACTGATATCTTCATATTTGTTTTACAATCAAAATAATCAGTGCCATTGACATAGTATAATAATGCCAGCCCTATACTACTTAATACCCTTATTTACTTATTCTATTTAACACCACACCACTGATTAGATGGTTTTTCAATTTCCAATCATTTATTTTTCATAACCTGTAAACATTCAACAAATTGATTTTGTGGTAAAGGGGATGTTGGCTCTTGTCCTTTTACATGAATATATTTTTTTAGTTGTGTATGTCTGTACGGATTCTGTTTACAGGGGGGTTGAGGTTGATTTTTAAATCTTACGGGAGTTTTAGAATCACTGTCTCATGGCAGGTATCATTGTGTATTGTGCCACTTATACAGCTGTCATTTGTAATGACCGACCTATCACCCCTGGGGATGGTGCGTCATTGTTGGGTCATTTACCATCAAAATAGTGACGCAGGGTACAGTCATTTACTCATTTGGTGCGTCACAAGGTACCCCGTGGGGTGCGTCATTGTCAGTCACTTTACCTTGGTGCGTCAATATTTATAACTTAAATGTAACTCACCATTTATACAAAAGCATTACTTGCTGTACCCCAAGGTGAGGCATTTATACAGGGCAGGGGACAAAGGATTTTAATAACAGAACTTATGAACCACGCAGCAATTTTTTGGAAAGTTTCTTGTCCAAGAAAACATGGAAATGTGAACCGTGCGGTGTGTGTAGGTATGATATCGTAATTCATACTTTGCTCAAGATTGGGATTTTATAAACTCCCGTACAATCTGTGTGATGATTCCGATTTTTACAACTTGAGATCGTCATGATACCAATCTCTTGAGCTTCTCTTTTATTAAATCTCCTCATGCTCTAGCTGAAACTACATTATTCAGATCAGACTCTATTATGATTTTTAGTCCCTTTCTTTGTCATACATATTACATTTAGATCCTCATGATACCGATCAAATGATACCGATCAAACTTGCATCATGACCCGGCATTATGAGGACAGTCATAAATGGTGCGTCACAATTTTGACACAGGGGTCAGTTATTGTCTGCAAATGTCAGTCATTATATGGACGCACATGTGCGTCATGGTATAGGTAAATCTGACTCACATCAAACAAGTGACTCACCATCCCTGGGGGTGATAGGTGAGTCATTACAAATGACAGTTGTATTAATCATTGTACTTAAAACATAATGTTTTACTTTGTTATTTAAAATCTAGAATCACTGAGAGATGTGAAAAAGTATGCACACAGTGGTGAGTTTTAACCCAGTATTTACATTTATGGAGTTAACTGAAATGTTTGTAAAACATCACTTTCACTTCATAGATTGCAGTTAAATCAAAAGAAATTTTAATTTTCCATCGAATCTCAATTTCGATTTCAACTCGATGGGGCAGTATTTTTCATTGTTGACAAGAGTAATTAAGAAAATGTAAATATTTTGACATATAGGGGTTGAATTTGACCGAGAAGCTTTCCATGCCTACATTATTATCGCTAACACTTCAAATGATGTATAAATAGCAAAATGTTTAGTTAACTTTTTTGGGATGATGTCCAATGCCCATTTAAGCACAAGTAAATCTACTCAAGCACAGCTGTAGTGCTGATACTTTAAAATGATACTTTAAAAAAGCATAGCTGCATGTACATAGTACATATGTGCAGTGGGTACAGTGGTGTATGTTGTAAGAATTTGGTTGTGCATATGTTTGTGATGGATGTTTGAGTACATGTAGATCAGGTAGATCATTCATGTTTCTTGAAGGTCAAGTAACTCCCATTTGGTATTATGTTGTATTTCTCTTTGAAAGGTATCTATTCATGAAGCTAAAAGACAACCACCACCTTCACTTGTAGCTGTTTATATTTCTTTGAATGTATACCCGAAAGCCAAAAGGCACATAGGCTTGTTGTTGTTTTCTAATTAACCACTTGAGGTATCAATATAGTAGTTGGCTGTTTTGTTGGCTGTAGTTATTTAGTATCACATGTCTTATTACACATTTGTGTTAGTAAAATATTCGGTTATGTAATGTGTATATATATATTGCTTGGATCAGTATTTTTTTTAATTTTAGAATAAAGGCCACTTGATGAGCAAACTTACTGTAAGCCATATGTTTTTTCCGAAACAATTCATTTTAGTGTCCAGGTATGATAATATTGGCAGCTTAATTGCGTTGAAATTGGTTCCTGAGTATCATCAACATATCATGTTTCATTGCGATTCCATTTTCTTACTACAATCATTGTCTATCTTCTAGTAGGAGTATCACTCTCTTCTCTAGATTGAATTTATTTGGTAAACCTACATGATCAACTCGTTATTTATATACCTCTTGCAAAGGCAGTGCAAGTTGCTTGGAATGTTTAGTAAGCTTTACTCTTGACATTGTGAAATCATTAAGGCAGCTTCAGTTTATGAGCATAGCACTGATTAAAATTGACTGGCCAAAAGGCATGTACCAGGATCTTTTTCCTCTTTAGAGTCAACTGCTTTAGAGCATCTTTTAAGAAAGATAATAATAAAGTGTTAAATAAATATTTTTCTTCACTTCTCTCCTTTGGTGAAGGAGGGAGCTATTTAAAACACATAGACTGTGAAAACATTTTCTGTAAAATGTTATTATTTGAATGAGATCATCCTCTTTTCAAGTGATTCTGCATGCTATTTTAAAGGATAATGTACATAATGTTAGGTGACTCCAGCTCTGTGATAAATTTTAGTTTAGGAAGATTTATTTTTCAAAAATATCTTGTTTATTTAAAATCTTTTATGTAAATGCTAACCACTTTTACTTTAATATATTTATACTTGATCAAATGGAGTGTCCTAGATTTTCCTGCATTGAGGAATGTGAATGATGCAACTGGTTATAGAGAAGTGAAATTGGATGGTGGAATTTCAAGCATTTGAACTTTTTTAACTTGTTAAGATTATAAATCCTGATTTTACTGGAATTAAAAAGCATTGTAAGAGACAAATTCTTTGTAACTTATGACACTTATAAACCTCTTGACTTTTTATAACATTGGTAAGGTTTTTTTCATCAATTTTACCTTACTATGCATTATACTCTTCTGTAGAGCTTATGTTTAGTGATATTCAATACAATCAAAGTCTTCATAGCTATGTTGCATCATAGCATTTAGTGAAATCAGGGTCTTTTAAGTAATTATACATATTCATCTGCTAAATGACAAAAGTAAAAAACCTGCAAAAATTAACAGAAGTTTTAAGCCTGCAAAGATTTTTTTTAAATAAGGAAATGGCATATTATTATTTTAGTTATAGTTATATGGTAAATGTTTCTAATGAAGAAAATTAGGAAATTTCCAGAAAAAAAGTAATCCATTCTTTCAATAATGCAGTTGCAGTTTAATATGTGGAACCCTTCTTTTTGAAGTCTTAGTGATATGCAATAAATTGCTTCTTTCATTAGATACTGTCTAATAGATAATGTATATCTGACCTTATAAACTTTTAACTTCTTTTGCTGGCAAATGTAATCATTTTCATTTAAAAAAGTCAACCCTACTTACACATAACATTTTTTAAACATTACAGAAATGTTTCGAAACATTATTTTAACGTTTAAAAAAAATGTTTTGTGTTTGCTGGGTAATATATTCACATTTACATTTGTACATGAATGAATGTTGTGTTTGGTTAAACTTGGAATTAAAATCATTCATGGATTTTTAGTGAATTAGAAAAATGTGTTAAAACAATTGTCACTGGTACCTTTGATTTTGTTTTTCAATCAAAACAATTGAGTGTCATTAACCTAGTATAAAGATTGCTGCTCTATATTACTTAATACCCTTATGTACTCATACTGTTTCATGCTTCAAAAGTGATGAGTATCTCAGATTGTTTTCTACTCCGACTTCAATTTCCAATCATTTATTTTTCATAAACCGCAAACATTGATTTTGTGAAAGGGAATTCAGGTCTTGTAATTGTTCTTCAATATATTTTATTTAACTTGTGCATGTCACTGAATGGAATCTATAAATACATACAGGGGTTTTGAGTTTATTCTTCTTAGATTTTAGGGAAGATTTTTAAATTAAATTTGTGATGTAAAAGAATAATTTTTTTTTCTTAAAATTTCATTGTTTTTATGTTTAAAATTCAGAATTCTATTTAAAACCCTAACTTGACTTGTGGATGTCAAGTAAACTTGATTGAGGTGTCATTTTAATCCTTTTAACTTGGTGTTGCAAATATTCTGCTTGCTAGTCCAAAGTCACACAAACCAATATAATTTTATTAACTTTTATTGTTGAAAGACAGATTATTTAGCAAGAAATTCGAACATTTCTATATTTTCACAAAAAGAATATAAGATCAAGTTTCCATACTGCTGAGCCACTTTTAATTTTTTTAGATTTTAAAGTTTATTAAAAATCTAAAATCTTAAAACTGCTTTCAAAAGTCCCATAATGAATCTTGAAAGTACCATAAATTTGGGTATTTCTGCTAAGCACAACTTACGAATATGGTCAATCATGCAAAAGTACCTGTAATTTATTACTACTGTTTAGAAGAGAGTGGTACTTAGCCATCTACATAACCTGGGTATTCTATTTAGTTTTTCAATAATGCTAGCAACAAGATATATTGAGGCCACATGTATAGATAATGTCACTAGATTTATAAACAACGTGGAGTAAAATTCTGTACACACTCAAGACTACCGCGCATATTGCCTGTGGTTATGCAAGAAGTGATGGTATCTAACCCAATTGGAGTGAAACAGACTACTTGGGTTACTATGTAATGGCTATTGATCTGATAATGATGAGTTATCATAACACATCACTGGGCTGTGAAAACTCTGAGGACAAAGGGCCTTGCGTCACAAATAGGTCCTTCAAATATGATGGATTTGTTACATATTACCCTAA
>JXSR01S037000.1:2896-14169 GCA_000969725.1 Ophiothrix spiculata | reverse complement strand
TAAAATTCTCAAATTTTTGACATAATTTTTATTAAAAAAACACAAAGGTTACTTTTTATCCACAAAAATGTATTTAAATATTCACTACATTTCACATGAAATGCATTTTATTTCAACACAGCGAGCGGCCAGCGGTATGACTGAGATCAATGCACACTGCTGACGTCAGAAGATTACCCGTTGGCACAAAAGGTAGTTGTTATCGAAATTTGGATGCCTGCTTATCGCAATACAAATCGAAGGCAAGCACGAAGAGCCGACATTAGGTACCTTTCATACACCACATCAGCGTATTTATTTCTCCTTGTTTTATCTTCAGTTTTAAAGTCTTATAGGCAAAATACATTTTCAAAATTTCATCAATCTGAGTTTTCATATTTTTGCTAGTGGAATCGACCAAACTGACGTCTTTTTATCTTCTAAAACAAAATTGATGTAGGGGTTGAAGTTGGTATGTCTAAAAAGGCTCAAAATCGTTGATTTTTATAGAAAATATCATATAATGCATCATTTTTTACCAATAGCAAAAAAATCACTCACATTATAAAGGAAAAACTCCAAATTATCATACCCACGTTCCCACTTTGCATTTGCTCTCTCCTTGTTCAAATAATAAGGGTTCAAAGTCAGCTTTATTGGCAGGTCACGTCAATAAAAAAAAATTTTCGCAACCAAGATTTTGTAATATCGATTATGCATGATATCGGATAGACAAACTGACACCTTTTCGACGAGGGTTAACACCAAAGGGTAACCCTTCTCTTCACTTTTTCTTGCTGATTTATTGACGTTTACTCATGCTTAGCCTATGATGATGTTTGTTAGCTGATTACCTGACTTCATGTTCCATTAGTTTGTCTACTTACACCATTGTGATTTTGGGCAGAAGTATTTTTGGCTTTGGTCGGAGTGAGATGGATAGTTAAAACTTAGGAAGTGGAATTGACTTTGTTGGAGTAGCTTGAGAACTGCTGGAGGAGTTTGATTTTGTTCGATGGATTTTGTCGAATTGGAGTTATTCTGATAAATGGAGAAGATACTGTCCTTGCAGTTTAATAAAGAGATATTGACGATCACTGTGGAGTTAATATTGGAGATATTGAACAATTGACTTGGAAGACAACGAATGGAGAATTAAAGACAACCTGTTATTTCATTATTTTATGTCCGAGTGGATTATGTGCGTTGGATTCAGCTTTTAAGCCAAGCAGAGCTTTGTGATTGCTGGATTATAAATCATCGTTGGAGTTCGTCAGGAACATTTTGGAATTATTTTTGCCAAGTGGATTTCGGGACTTGTGATTATACAAGAACTTTATAAATTGTGAAATATCCTAGGATCGCGCGGATTTCTAAAAACTGTAAGTTTCTTATACAAAGTAAAATTAAGATATTAACAAGCTTTATGACTGTGTTAAAAAGAAAGTACATGTATTAAACTGTTGAAAGTATTCCAAATTTCAGTGTATTTATTTTGTTTTATTCAAGAACCCGTGAGGTGATTTTGGCCTTGGTCATTTTAACATCTTTGACCGTAACACCATCCATATTCAAGCTTTCCCCTATTTGGAGTTGTGTGGAGTAAAATCCACCACTTATAATACTTTCTACTTTCCTTCACCGCAAAACCATCCATGTTCTTTTTCCCCTCTAATAACCCAAATATGGAACCAATCATATCACATATATAATAAAAACACTATAGTTTAAATATGAGTGGTAAATCTTTTTCATACAACCATCACTGAACTAGAGGTTGGAGCAAAAAGTATTCCTATAGCTGGTCTGATTTGTGACACCTAAAATCATTTCCCCTGAATCGGACACGTCCAGAACCTGTTCTTCCGGGATATCAACTGCCGGTTGAGATTTTCAAGTGTTCTTTAAATGACGTATTGAACAATTCAACACTTTTTAATAAAGGAAATATTTCATTTTGAGATCTCATTACGAAGCATGAAAAAAAAAAGATAAATGAGAATTCTGTAACAGATCACATTATAATGAAGATTTGACTTGCAAAACGGCTTACATCCTTTTTACACTTTTTGAGAAAATGGCAAAAAACTGCTAGAACATCAGAATATGTCGCAAAATTCCTAATAATGATTTTAGTAATAATATTCTATACGAATACCGTATCCACTCATCCAATTCAACTTCTGATTTTCTGAGTGTATGTCGTCTTTACCGTCGAGTTAATTAATACCAGCATGTCAGATATGGTTTTGAATACTTTGAGAATTCTTCAGTCATAGGTTATGATGGTTTCTCCAATTTTTTGTATGAGGATTTATATTAATTTAAGGAATTTGTCATTGGCAAATAGTTCAATTGGACGAGTGGATACGGGTATGTCTTTAAACATAAGGTATAATTTAGATAATTTATCAAATAGTCTCTTATTAATTTGCTATTGATTTTTTGTTGAAAATGGACGTAAGCCGTTTTGCAGGACAACGCAACAAATTTCAACTGAATGGCCACCTGTCTTCAAATTTTTTCTCCAAATTTCTTTTTAAATTCTTCATTAGGCTATGATGTACTTTATAAATACTAAATTTCAACATCTGGGCATGTTAAAACAAAATATTATCATACCGTGCGAGTCAAAAAAAACTGCAATAATTAGATGGAAGCCATATTGTAAGAACAAAAGTAATTTCGAACAAAAAATATTAATTTCTATATAGGTCAAGGATTAAGCTTTCAAAGGGTGAAAGAATGGTGAAAATTGATAAAGGCATTGCAAAGATAGCCTTATTTGAGTAATATGGTATGAAAACAGTTATGTCCAAATAAGCATGCCTCGTCAAACGAGTAAGTAACAATATTAGATTAAATTTCTTGCACAGTCAATTCGACTACCTTGCTCCAGTGATCTGAATATATTAATATACATTTAAAAGATAATTTAGGCTCAAATTGCCTCAAGATCAGACATGGGCGTCATTTAATTTTGAAGTGGTGGGGGGGGGGGGGGGGGGGGGCAGAGGGTAAATTTTCAAAACCGTGGGGGGACACCTAATATTGTGTGGGGGGGACACACAAAATCATGAGGTTTATTTTACAACATCAATCAATCAATCAATGATACAAGTACTCGCATGATTACATGCATACCCAATGGAGACTATTCGTACAGGGGACCCACGGCTTTACGTGACTGTCCGACCACGGAGCAAGTAGAGTAAAGTCTCTTGCTCAAGGAAACAAGGAGACGAAAACCGCCTGGTCCTGCAGAAGGTAAACGGAGATTCCGGGATGGATTCCCCCAACCGTGTGTTCTATGTGCATCAACTACCGTATCTAATAATAGAATTCAGGCGAATACAAAAGAACAGGAACAGTCCATGACCTAAATAAAGAGAGATCTTGAAGACCGCGAACGGCAAGAAGCAGGATAAACGTCGACCACGTTCGTCAGACATTGACAAGGGATCCAGAAGTGAGCTCGCGAAAAAAAATCCCATGCCAAATGTGTCCCAGTCCCAGTATAACCGAATATTAAATTTTCAAGGCCACCAAGCTCAAACGGTCCTTATTAAGGCACCCAAAAACAAAAGAGAAAATAATAATGTCATAAGTGTGTCCTCCATAAATAAAACATATGCCTTCCTATTCAAATAAGTGTTCTCTGCGACGCCTTTATCAATTGTCCCCATTCTTTCACCATTTTAAAGGTCAATCTATGATCTATTTAGATATATACATTTCATGTTCATGATATCTCTTGTTCTTAAAATACGGCTTTCATTTAACTATTGCAGTTTTTGTACTCATTCGGTATATGGGAATTATTCCCTTTTATGCCAAAATATGGTCATACAATGTCCATATTTGGGCAAAGAAGTAGATTTTAGCCCACTTACTAGCGAAATTTTTTCAATAAGTATTTTTGCCAGGATGATGGACAAGTTAAAGGTCTGTAAGAATCCTCCAAAAACTATATTTTGAAAAAATGGTCTCTAAGCCGTTTTGCTAATCAGCTCGTTATATATAAATTACATACTGCACCGGTAAGATAAATTGGCGTAGTAGCCGATGTCTTGGGTAGTTCCCAATGTACATGGGTGACCCCGAGGTTGAGCATCTGTATAATGAGTTCCTTGCACATTATTGGAACGTGTGTAATATTTGTGCACATTTCGCGATTTAATGCTATTTTCTAAAGTGATTAAACGTTAAATTGAACAAACCTCATTCATATTTGTGGTTTTCTTGGATGAGATTACATTACCTACAGTGACAATTATATTCTGAACTAAATTACGTACAAGACAGTGGCGTGCCCAAAGGGGGGGCCGGGGGGGCACGTGCCCCCCCAGTTTGGTGAGTCAGTCGGGGGAAAAGGCCCATTCGGGCATCTTGACACAAAAAAGATAGAAAAGAAAGGGGAGGAGAGAAAAAAATCAAAAGGAAAGAGAATAAAATACCTTAAATTTCCCTTTATTTTTGATAATTTAAATGTGAAAAAGCAAAAATTTTACCGCGCTTCGCGCGAAATTTTAAGTATTATAACAATATTCAGTCAAAATTGGCCACGTTTTGCTTAAATTGCAAGATTTGTAAACAAATTAAGCTGAATTGACAAAATTTTTCGCGCGCTACGCGTGCATTATTTAAAAAATCTAAAAATATGACATGTTAACCTTCTGCCGCTACTTGTCATTCGGGGGAAACTGATGGTTGTGCCCCTCCACTCAAAAAATCCTAGGCACGCCACTGATGTCGAGTTTTGATTAGGAGAAGTGCCTTTCAAGTATTGTTAGCTTTATGCGGCTCAGAAGATTACTAACATCCAGTTGTACAATCTTTTTGAGATGATCACTAGAAACAGTTACTTTATACAGTTATATTGATGAATTTGGGTACGGTTTAATTTATCAATTAAAGAATTTTTTTCTTTTTCTTTCAAATTTATTCGTTTTCCATTTACACTATACAGTAACGACTTTGCAGTACTGTTATAAATCTATTAAAATCTCTGTAACTGTCATAAATAATGATTCACAGTCCTTGAAATATTGAGCTCTTTTTGATTGAAAGAAATATCAAATGACATAAACTTTACTATGGAGGATAAATCGTTTGATGGATTTTTGAGCTATAAAAGAGACAGGCAGGAGGATTTTACCTGGAATTTTAGTTCCAAGGAACATTGTATTTGGCTTTATTAAGGGACGGTGTGCAACCAAAATGTTTCTGGTTGCTATGATGCTTGAGTGGCCAAAAGATCAAAAACAGAAAAAAAATCACCTAATTTACATTTTCAATTGGCGGCCATCTTGGATTTTAGGTGTCGGTCTTTTACGGGCGAAGGTACGCAACCGTATATGCTCATGCTAGAGACTTCATTCTTTTAAACAAAAGAGAGAGAGAAAAAAAAAAAGGTTTTGACCCCCAAAATGTCCCTTTTTGGCTCAAAAAGGGGCGCGGCATGCAAAAACAAAACAGAATATCAAAAATCTAATTCAAAGGGTTTTTTTTTACAAAATAGTATAATAATAATTATTTTATACTCCCATGACTTCTTGCATTTAATCTAAATATTATGTGTACCAAGTTTCAAGTGTATTGCGTATCCAAAAAAAATGTTATCATTTTCCTTAGTAACCTCTCGGGTGTTTGTTTATGTAGGCTAATAATTACTTACCATGCTCAATGATGCATAGTGCTTATACTTTTATGTCGATTTCTGACAATTCTTTATTTGCTAAATGGAGAAGGAAAAGGGAAAGTATGAAACATGCATTGTAAAAAGAATATGATAAATTCATAAATATAATAAACTCATTTTTGAAAATCTCGATGTTCCTCTTATTTTGCCAGAACATCCCACCAGAAACCCTCACGGAGTCAAGACATTTGCTATGATAAGTATCTTAAAAGAGGTATTATCAGCGGAGAATAAAGTTGTTGAAGGTAATCGCCTTTTAATATCTTAAGGCTACGGTCCCTAAATGGGTGCCATTTTTGCGAAAGGCATCTTTACTGCAACTTTTTACCTACTTACACATATCAGAATAATACAATTTTTAGCGTACATATTTAATAGAATCTCTAATTGATACATGAGACTTCAGTAGTGATTTCACGTCCATTATCAAGGTCAAAATTACGTCAATAAACTACTTCGAAAAATTTACACCTTTTTCGCCGAAACCTTAAAATTTTATGATGTTCGAACGATTCGCCTGTTTTCAAATTTTGACAGATTGTAGGCTTGATACTTTTTATTGAATTACAAATAATATTTTATAAATGTGTTGTGTTGATTTTGAATGATAATGTAACAAACCCGCGTTGTTTTGCCCGAAAAACCGGGCGTGAATTATGACTCTGAGTTCGCCCTGTTTGAGCTGTGAAATCGAGCATTCCAATGAGGCAAAAATTGCAGTTTTTATGTAAACAAAAGAAAAATACGACATTCTAATGTTTATGTTTTAGATTTTAGTTCACGATCTCAACAATGCCTTGATAGCTCAGCGGTAGAGCGCTCGCTTCGTAATGCATGACTAACTCCTGCAATAATCCATGGTTCGAGTCCCCGCAAATGCAGTGGAAACTATTTATCTTTTCATGATAGAAAAATAGTTAGGATTCATATTTTCATGAGCATGTGGATTCCTCGTACCCTTAAGAGCAATGCTTATCTGAGCATACACATCAAGGCATTTTAATTGATAGTTTTATTTGTTAACTTCATTTGTTATTTAGATATATTTCCATGAACTTCATATTAAATATTTAACAAACGAATAATAACTGCCAATGTCAAGATTAAAACTTTCAAAATTTATATCATTTTATTTTTGATAAAGTTATGTATCTTTTAATATACACGGTTGCTCATATAGTTGGAATAAAAATATTGTTACCACTTTTTTACATAAAGGTCAATTTATGATGAATTTATCTGGAAACTTATGTTGCTTTTGGTCATATTTGATAGGTTATCTTATTGGGTGTGAATTAGAACTCCAAATGTGATAAAATGTACTGGTAAGGAGGCAACAACAAAAATGGGTAAAAAACGTGAATAAGCATTTTCGAGGGTGCTCTTCAAATTTGTTTGCCCATACAATCGTAACCGAACATCTTTTTCCAAATTTTATTTCAGAAATGTATTTGTACTTACATAATGCAAATATGAGCCAAATTTTATCAAAAAAATTCCATTGGGAAGTGAGTTTTCAAATTATTGGCGGGAAAATGTTGACGCGACACGGCAAAATTTGTTTTGGCCGTCATTTTGAAACGGTTTATTCGATTTTCAGAATTTTTTCTTTGTTTTAGTTCTTTTGAAGTACTTTACCTGTGACCAGAGTGTCAACCTAAAATTCCTTCGCGAAATTGCTTTTTCGGTGTTTGGTCCATATGGACCCCACCTGACCACTAACGGGCATGTGGAGGACCTTGACCACTTAAGTGTTAAGGACAAAATACTTCTTACGACCGGCTGTGATTACTTGTTGTTTCGTACGAACTTTTAATGTCGGCCATTTTGCAAAGCTACATCCCTACATAAACATGGTTTCAAAAAATGTCAATATGACGTAAAGCGAAATTGCGATCATTCGTCTGCACATTATAAGGGTCAGATGTAAGGGCAATTGTGACCATAGTTTTAGTGTACTTGTACTGAATTGCATAAGCTATTTTGTCCTATGTCTTAAGGTTTATCCTGCGAGTACTGTAATGTATCCCGTTAATATGTTATGTCGCCCTCACTTGATCATGCCAAGGAAGTTGTCAAGGGTTAGAAGTCAGAGGTCAATTCAGCTTTTCCAGAAAAATATGAGGGCAACAAAACATATTCTGATCAAAACACTCGCCTGGAACACTCGCTGAGTTAAAGTTAAATAATAAAAAAATCATTTTGTTTAACCTTTGGCCAAGGAAACCCACCAAGTAAGCTAAAGGAAGCTTTCCTTCAACAGGGCTCAAAGACGTTTTATAAAACTGCAAATAACCTGCATTATACACAATTCATTAAGTATCCCTACAATTCTCATTTTGCCAAAATATTCGCTGATTATTAAATTATTAACAATAATTTCATAAGGCATACAGGGCAATAGACATCTAAACGTGATATTAACAATGTATAATTCGAACTTCGTTTTAAAATTAACAATAATTAAAAAATGATATTAGGTTATCTTTAATAATGAGACGACTGAGTTGTAGGTTAGTCACGGTGGACAAATGAGGCAAATAATATTGTTATGTGCATACCACACTAAAACACTCTTATTTAGTGCCACGTGTCTTTCTGAAAAAGAACCCTGAAGTATTGAGATGTGATATAGTTATCCTTAGTATTGAAGATTGGCGTTTATAGTTGATTGTTTTTATAGGCAACCTAAGGAGGAAAAGATGACAAATACTAATCATCATGCAGATTAAATATGATTAACTTTGTAGTTGTTTGTCTGGTCAGGTTTGTCATGTCACTGAACAAATCATCAGTAGTTTTACTGATTTCGTTTGTATCCTCAGGTACGATAAATATACATGTATAGGGGTGTTGGGTATTTGTTCACCATTTTTGATAATGAGGGGAGCGTTGCCGAGCGGGTAGAGCATTGAACTTGTAATCGAATGAATACATCTGTTCCTGTGTAATTAGATTGAGTGTCTCCGATTGAACTACACGGAATAAGTCGCAATCAATGATTTATTGATCGCACATGTACAAGTGTGTTCTACACAAATGTAGGACACTCAGTAACACGGACGCTGTATTTCATTACGCCCGGATCGATACTTGCTTCGTGCTTCAGAGGGCATGGAAAGCATTCGGGCCCATCTGAAGTGCTCCTGACACACCGTCGGATGTAAAAAGAACGTCATGGGCTATTCGAAAAGAGTAAGGAAAACTTTCCCGGTCATGTTGACTATATCCTCAAAAGTATATTCTTTCTCTTTAGGACTGTAGAACTCATCTTAGATGCTGAACAGGCTTTGATGAGATTAAGAATAGAAGTAGAAGTAGGCCTAGAAGAAGTAGAATGCATTGTTCAGTTGTTGGATTGCCATTGGTTCTCGACTATTTATTCAACCTTTTTCGGTATTTGAGAAATCATTCACTTGAAGGCTCCTTCTCCAATAAAGTGTGCAACTTTGGTCTCAGAAATTTTAAAATTTCAACTACTAACTCATGAACAACATACAAAATCATCAAGTCTTATGGTTTCGAAGAAGAAACAGGGCATTGGAGATTTTTAAAAATATTTGAATTTTGTCAGCCATTGTATTCCCTATTCTTGAAGATAACGTATCTGTCATAACGTATCTGTTTGATTCTTTTCTAATGGGCAACACTGCATACTTACCAACTTGCTTTTTACCCTCGATGAGTAATCTTTTACAATAGTTAATAATGGTATAGCATTCCCGTTTATAATGCATTTTATTTTCACGAGGGGTAATAAAATGTATATAACGTATCTGTTGCGGCACTAGCGTATCATATGGCTTTATTGACATTAATACGCTTGCAAATTTTTACTTTAAAAACACAATTTTGTTTTCAAGATATATTATATAACACCAAAGTCAGTCTGATTAAACGCATTTGGTAACATCCATCTACCTCATTATTTCTAAAATTTCTTGACCATTTGAAAAATGATAACGTATCAGTTGGCATTATTCGCGACATGCAATAGAAAAGCTTTTGTAAGTTTTTTGTAATAAAATTATGACTCGATGTCACAAAGTTTTATATTTTTTAATAAGAGCCTAAATTGGACTGTTAAAATGTACACATTGTATGTGACCCGCATGGATGTGAAAAGAGTGGGCTGCACTGTATAGAATGCATTTTTCGATTAATATTATTTGCTATTTCCCGATATGTTTCAACTTCGAATTTAATGCATGTTACTAATGTGACTCTTGTCTACAAACAAAACAACTAAAATACTGTACAATAGGCTTAACAAATGTAAACAAGATGCATATATGTGATGACTCACCCCGAAAAGGGGGTCTTTGCGACAGAACACTTTTCAAGAAATAGGTGGAAATGGACAGCAAAAAACAAAGAAAATAATAAGAATTTCCAGCAGATTTTCTGTTATAAAATGTGATCGCCTTTATCGATTTCAACAAGTAAGGCGTCATTTTAAAGCTTAAAAAATGCTGCAACAGATGAAATGAAAAAAAAAATTGATATCATCTGCAAAGTCATCCCTTTCGGGGTGAACCATCACATATATCAGCGACACGAAAATGGCAAAGTTACACGCTTTATCGGAGAATGAGCCTCATGCAACGACCTCCCAACTGAAATTGGGATTGATCTGTCAATCAAAATGCATGGAATGCATGAGGGATGCATAATAGTCGATAGTGTTACAAATTACACAATGAACCATGGTTTCAAACATTTAAATGTCCATGTTATTGTACAGTTTCATTTTGGTGATGATTAAATTAATAAAGAAAAAGTAAAATACCCATAAGGGCTCTGCCACACATCACAGTATAGAGCCAAAAGTACGTCTAACGTACTTAATCCCACTAATGTTTTGGTTCATGCATTGTTGGTCGTCATGTGTTCGTTAGAAGTACGTTCAATACGTTATCCATACGGTGGTGTCCGTTTGGAACAATTTCAGTATGTGACCCTTTGTACGTTAATTAGCCGTACGTTTGGAATCTGTACGGAGATATCAGACAAAGCCTTTATACATGATTTTTTCGCTTCACCTATTAAAATACGTAACAGTGATCCACATACCAATCCTTTTCAAGTCCTTTGAGCCACACAAGACCCTTCCATACCCTTTCCCACTGTTAAGAGCAATTGGAGATAATATACCTAAGCTCTTTGCTGTACAAGTAATGAAATCAGTTGGACCACAAAGATACATCAGCCTGCAAAATACTCTTCAGATCAACAGCAATGAATACATGGGTAGCATTTATTGCTGAGAAGATCCTGGTCCGTATCCAGTCAAAAATATGCTCTACCTATGTTATTGTGCAAGAGATGCCCCAAAACTACTATAGTGTTCTTTCTCTGATCATTTAGATCTGCTGACTTACGTGACGTCAATGCGATGTGAAATAGGAAGAGAAGAAGATCCGCGGGGTGTTTTACAATGGGTGCTGCCTTATTCATACCCGTGTCAATGTACAAGTGTGGTCATAGGAGACCGATTTAAATCCCCCGACCAACCTTTTGAAGGGGTATATGCATCTTGTTTGCTACTGTCAAACAACGTGGATCAAATCAGACATCATTATAATCTACAATG
>JXSR01S036996.1:0-13869 GCA_000969725.1 Ophiothrix spiculata | reverse complement strand
AAATGTTTCTGTTGATTGTCTTAAAAATATGCAGATTTATTTCACATTTCCTATTGTTTTCTTGAAATGAAACTTTGCTGGTATTTTATAGTAAGCACAAGAATTGTGTATTTGTCGCATGTAGCGCAAAATGAAGTTTCTGGCATTTACAGCTCATACGGGCTGGACAGCCACATATAATATGTCACACTTTCTTTCTCCATTCTCCATTTACAGATAAAAATACAAGGCAGTCCACTGAAAATCTGGCAATAAAAATTAGCTGCAAATCGATGTTAAAATTACTGATCACTATAGTAAATGATAGAAAAATGTGATCGATTAACCTTGATTAATTGCACTTTCCGGCATAATTGACCTTCGAAACTTGAGGTATGGTTAAACACTTATGCATGAATGCGTTTTATGTCAAAAAACAAAATTCAACTTTTTCACCATGTTTTTACTTTGGAAGCCATTTATTCAAAATCGTCATTTGTGACTTTCCCCTCATTTTGCCAGAGCAGCCCACATATGTGACCTGTCATATCGAAAGGTACCTCAAGGTCGGCATAGTGAATTTCCTGATATGGACATTTTGAGATGAGCATAGTCAAAAATCACGTTAAAGGTCGAATTTCTAATTTCATCAGAAACGTTACCTTTGAAGTGATTTCTATCATAATTATCAGATTCTAACATCCCAAACAAAAGAAAAATGTGTTAAAAACAAGATAAAAATCCTCTCTCCCCTCAAATTTTAATTAGTACAAAAACTTTAAACTTGATTTTCTCAGAACTATAGTTTTCTGAATCAGCCTGATGCCTTTTACCAATTTGAATGTAACTTTGCAACCAATCACCCAATAACAAAAAGCAATGTGTTATTTTAAAGCTTAAAATATAAGCTTTCAGATTAGACCAAAACATCAATTTTGATTTGGGGACCCTTAATGTACCTTTCGATATGACGGGTCACATATGATGAAAGACACTTACTCTCTATACTCCTCTAGTCTCTTGGAAATGTCGTATTCTGATATGTACACTCTGTAGTCAGGGTCATCACGCTCCAGTCTCTTGTTTTGTTCCTGAATAAAATAGACAAACAAAGTATACTTTGGGTCCACTGACAAATTGACCATGAGGCATAGAAAATTAATTATCACTGTGAAAAAATATGCAGACACCAACAAACCTATAGAAAAAGGACCGGCTCTAGGTTTGAAAAAAAAAAATAAAAAATTTGCAAATTTTGGGAAAACTATGATGCCAAAATCATTTGAGGTGTGTAGTATTCATTTCACAAGAAAATGACAAACAGCTCATTGGGGTGCCAGCAAGGTTGCCAATGCCGCGGTTTACCCGCCAAATTGGGCTACTTTGAATTTGCTTGCCGCGGGTTAAAATCGTCTTGGGCGGGAGACCTAAAATTGGGCTTCTTTTGCAACCGACTGCCCGCAGAAGCTTTATTTGGCAATATTCTGTTTATTCAGAGGGATTTTGAACCTTTAACACGTCAAAAAGCAATTTGATCATTAACTAATTGGATTAATTCTTCCCTAATTGGATTAAGACATCACTGGGAAAACATTAACATGATCAATATCGATTATCCGAAACTTCTGTACGAGCTTGTAAGACAAATATTGATTGCTTTCATGTCCAATTAGGTTGTTTTTGTTATAGATCCACTTCAAAGCACCCGAAATTTGATAATTGGTTACAGTTTGAGGGCATTTTGACCGCTCAAAAAATTGAGCTACTTTGATAGCGCTTGCCGCGGATAAAAAATGAAATTTGTCGCGGTTTGACGCTTTGAGTTTTTGGCAACACTGGGTGCCAGATGTTGTTCATCTATTAAAGCAGGAAAGTTGTTCTGCTCCCAACTTTCTTAGCTGATTAAACCACAGGAAGCCTGTGGTAGGAATAATTTGGTGGGCATAATTCAGTTTGACCAACATGGTTGAGTTGGGCTGTTCTTGTACACTGGCGTTTTCAATTGTAGTCATGTATGTGTTTATTTGACAGATTAACTTTGTTACTGTGTGTAGGAGACAAAAACACCAGTCCTTACACAGTTCGTCATGTGTGTGGATGAAAGTCGTATCTACAATAGCTGCCATATGTCATAAATTTGCATTGGACATTGTACAATGTTCAGTCTTGGGTCAGTTACTCTTGAAAGGGTTCTTCAGTTGACAACGTCACCTGAAGAACCATTTCAAGAATCACTAACAAGAGACAGAAAAATGTTGAGGGATTTTTCAAATTTTTGTGACAAGGTGTTAGAATAAATATATCTAAGGGCAGCCATTGCAGATACAACTTTCTTGCACTCATATGAAGAGTTATTTGCAGTCAACTTACTCGTTGATATTCCACTGTTTCTGCGATGTAGGAAGCAACTCGGATGAAATTCAAAGAGTCACGGATCTGGAAAGAAGAGAGAAAAGGAGAGACATTAGTCAATATAAAAATAATAGTTTGTCTTAAAACTCACCAGTGGCTTGAAAATTAATGCGGCATGTGATTTTTTTACTTTGTTATGGTATATCAACTGTGAATTATAAGTTTTGAGCTCCAAAATAATGTTGACATTTCTCAAGACCAAGCATACATATTTATGGTTACAAATAAAGTAAACAAGTATTTTATTCCAATGGTTTTCATGAATTTGTTTTTGGTGAAGAAAAGTATGATTTTCAAAAAAAAAAATCTAAAATTAAAAAAATAATCTTGAAACAAACAAAAATTACCATATAACTTCTTTTTTCTTTGGCCTAACGTTCATTATTTGTATACGAATGCATTGTATGCATTCTGTTGCTCACAATTTGTTAAATTGCAATGATTTCAATTAGGCCAAGAAATTTGATTTGTTGTATTGCCCTTTTGGGGAAAAATTTTAAAGTTGACTCGGTCAGTCAGGATTCTTTTTTAAAAAACTTTTCCTGAAGGAGATTTTTACCTTTAAAATCTCTAAAAACAATGCATGTTAAAGTTATATGACGACATAACAAGATAATTTATTAGTTATATTTGACAGGACACCAAAGATTTATTAATTTAACACATTAATTGTGAGTTTCTGTGCTAGAAATGGTAAGTTAAATAGAAAAAAATTGTAAAAAAAAATCCTGACCCGATTTTTGCCAGACTTAGGGTCGGTCGGAAAAAGTTCAACGCAACAATTTTTTTAGGACGTATAGTTACAACTTACATTTGCATTCTTCATGCCTTGGAGCTCTTCAGTGCTTTTGACTGCTTTCATTCTTAGAATTGGCGATTGCGTTATCAAGCGTTTATCCTGGAATCAAAACGATACATAAATGAGTCAAACAGCATGCACTGACCTAGAAGTTTTACAAATTTGTAAGAGTGTTTGTGCCAACATTCTCAGATCTAACTATATATGACTAAAAACTGAACCCTTAATTTACTCTATCGTTTTTTTCCTAAAATGCCATATTTAAAATGAGCAACAATGTCACAAACACTATCACGTCAGCACTAGCAAAGTCTGCTTCGTGACACATTTCAACCTATACAAGACACCAGCTTTGCATGTTCAATTTTTCAATTTCAATTTTATTAAAATTCTTCTTCTATTTAATTTTTTATATTAATTTAAATTTTTCTTTATTGGCATGGTTTTTTATATAATTCTCACCATGGTAAGGACTTCTTTTAAGGTTAAAGACTTCATCATGAAGACTTTAATATTTTATTTTGACACAAAGACCCCAGTATTTCAAAACGTTTTGCTAGATAAAGCTAGAAATTAACATATAACTGTTCTCATTCATAGTAGGGATATCAACGAGAAATTTAAAGTTCCTATTCAATTTGTTTTCATGACACATTCGAATTGCAATCTGTTTCCAAAGTAAAATGACACCAAGATCACAATTGTAGGTCAAGCGGTTCCAGAGATATTAAAGATTTTGTCCGAAAAAATTGGCGCTATTTGAGTTACAAATTGGGGTAAATTAGAAAAAATGTCAATATAATGAATTCACGGGCGTGTAAAAATAACAAACAAACTAAGAAACTGATTTGTTTTGAATATTGTTCTTCTACAAGTGCCTGACAATAGCTAATCGTCCAAAAAAAATCCCATGTCTCACTTCGTTTTGAAAATATCCGCCCAAATCTGAGGTCATTTGTTCAATTTCAACAAATGGACCCATTTGACAAGCTGTTAGGAATATACAACGGGAGTAGGGTGAATAAACAAACTCACCACAGCCACTGACATTAAACCAGTTACGTACGGTAAAAAATGGCAACTACATTAACTATACTAACTCCCGTAACGTTTGAATGTACTTATTTCTACAATATTGGAATGATTTTTACTGGATTATTGACATGAAAGAGCGGTGCATGTGAGTAACAGTCTGATATTGAACCAACTTCACAATTATTTTGACTTATACCATCCAAAAAGACGAAAGAAAACGTTGGCGTGTTTTGCAATGTCCAGCTAGCTTTGTGCCGGGAGTTGCCGGGTATACAGCTCCAAGGATTATTCCCATTGCTGGCGGGGATTTATAAAATACGTCGGGGAGTGTAGGGTTTGGAGGACATTTCGCGATTTCGCGAAGTGATTCATTCGTTGTTGAAAGTCAAAAAATATACCATTTTGATCACGAACATCTACCGGTTGTAATGATGTAAGAAACTTTTTTTGAGACGTCCTGTGTCATCCAAGGATTGCAAAAGTATTGGGAAATCTCCGACCGGGGCGGTGGTCTGGGGTTTCGATTGACTGCTGTGATGTACCAGAGGTGGTTTCCAAAAAGTGTCCTTCATAAATTGAACAATGGATCTATCTCCTTTAAAATAGTTGTTTACTTTTTGCCTAAAAGTGAGTGAATCACTTCGCGAAATGCAATTTTTTTGCAAGGCGCTACACCGCAGAACAGGGCTTAAATTAATTTGCACGGCGACCTCTGGTCCATTTTCACACGGAGCTGCTCATTTATGAAAACATACGAACATTCAATCAACTGTAATATACTTGTTTTATAATAGAAAACTAAAAAGAACCCCCTATATATTAAAAAAACTCCATGTTTTTCAATAGGTACATTTTTAATTATTTTCAACATAATTGAACCCGTTTTTGAGGAGTCTAAAGATAAGGTACTTGAACATAAATTTCAACCCAGCACGGTTTTTTTCTACACTACTGACATCCCTATTCATAGAAGGTAAAGTTCATTTGTGCAGTAATTGATTATATGCATGATCAAAAGAATAAAAAGAACTTTGCCTTCAAGGAAAGAGCATTCTTAACTGTGTATACTAGTCAGAAAAGCACCCAATATAGCACGCTGGTACCCTCAATATTGGCGCTTCACTATATGGCTCAGACAGCCAACCATCATTGGTAACGGCTGATCATAATTATTCAAAGTCAAAATTCTTACTAGTAGAATTACACACCTTGATTTCTCACTCACCCTATCTGACTACACGGCAATTGTTTGTGAGTGAAAGGCTTTGGTGAAGAGGTTGACAAAATGGTGTTGTTTACATGTGCGACCTCTGCATGATGCACCCCGTTTAACTACGCGCTATAAGAAATTCGTACAAATACAATGCACCATGCATATTATGTCCTTGACGCTCAAAACAAACACTGTCAGGATGTGGGCCAATGAAGTGGTTAGAATGATTAGCAGTTACCGACATCTTATTTTGGATAAAACGTTGGAGCCCAGCGTACCAATATGTCATACCTGAGCATGCCAAAAGCTTAAGCCATAACTTTGTCTAGCATTGTTTTGAAATATTTTGATATACAAACGCACAAAATAAGTGTCTAATTTACAAATGCCCTGTAAAAATGCAATGCATCACATTCATAAGATAAAATAAACTAATCTATGTTGAGCTGATTTGATATGATGATGTCATCATGAGAATACAAGAGAGCCATATTAGGCCTAAATAAAGTTGTTTGTTTGGCGTAACCCGACCAACTCTATTTTTGTTGCCGACCCTGGACTTTTTTATCTTATATTTCATGATAAAACTGTACAATTAAGCATGAAAAACAACATTTTTTTAAACTTCAGGGAGCTCAAAATGTCCAGATTGTTATAAAAATGACAGATATGAAACTAACGTAAAAAAATAATAAGGGTAGGATTGTCAGATTTTTTTATTTTATTTTGTTTTAAATCAACACTAAATAATCACAGAGCACACATATGTTAACGGAAGCTCTGTGGTTATCTAAAAAAAATAATAAAATCTGACCTACCTACCCGTATCATTTTTTATGTTATACCAAACAATTTTTTTTTGCTGATTTTTTTAAAGCTGCAATGGCCGCACATAAACATCTTACCACTAGAATGCAAAAATACTCTCTAAAAGTCTGTCACTTTAAGAACAATTTCAAGAGCTACTGACCAAACATTGGACACTATTATACTTTGATCAACACTACATAGGCGGGAATTATGAGGCTTTTCTTCATCCGCAAGTAAACATGATCCCAATTACAACACGCGCTGCGTCTCCTGCAGTTGTGTTGTGTTCAACTACGCACACTCTCAGTCTGTATCAATTCACAATGTGAAGAGGCCTGCCTATTTGGTGTTGATCAAAGTATGTGTGAAATTTCAATTGGCAGATATTACATTGATGACTTCCTTGCATGAACATGATGGTATAATCTTTATCACCATGATCAAAGGTGAAGATCCCTAAGGCCTAAAAAAAATTGTTTGATTGGCGTAACCCGACCGACACTATTTTTATTAAATATAAAATAAATATTTTTATTTTTTTGAGCATGGTAAAAAACCTCCAAATCCCAAATTTGATGGGAATCGATTCATGGGGGCTCCAAGATATGGCTTGCAGGACATTCAAAATGACAAATAAAAGATGTGTTACAGAAAAAGTGAAGATGTTTTTGTATATATGTGTCGTATATTTTGTGTTCCTGTATGTGAAACATCGACTTAAAAAAAAAAGGGAAAAAAAAATCCGACCTACCTACCCTAATTCATTTTCTATGTTACGCCAATCAAACAATTATTTTTTAAGGCATAAACTGAATGATGAAAGGAGAGAGTGCAACATACAACAACAGATAAGGTCTAATAACAGGTGAATTTTTAGCAGTTATATGAAAAGAAGCAACACCACAGTTATAGGGAAAATGAACATTTATTGGACAATTTAAGGCTGGGGTAGACCTTCAAATGGCATAAACCTTTTTTACCAAAAATAGGTCAAAAAATGCAAAAAAATCCCACCGCTGCGCGCTGCCACCAAAATGGCAATTTTTGGCCTATTTTTCAAAAAGTAAGATTAAAATCAAAAATTTCAAAAAACCATTCCTAGACATTTGTTTCTAAATTCCAAAAAGCAAAAAAAATTCAAAATTTCATGAATACAAATTTTAGCTAGGCTTTCCAGAAATTTTGGGGCAAAAAATACGGTTTTTGGCATTTTTTGCCAAAATTGACATTTTTGGTCAAAACTGATATCATCATTATGTTCAGGAAAAAATCTGCTTCTAAAATTGGAATACTTTTATATAGTTTATGCAATTAGTTTGAAAGTTAGAGTAGAAAAACGGTGTATGCCATTTGAAGGTCTACCCCAGCCTTAAACAAAAATCCATGGTAGAAGTTGTATTTACAATCAATGGGCCCTGTAATATGGATTTCTGTTTACGTTGTCCAATAAATGATCTTTATCACCATGATCAAAAGTGAAGATCCCTAATCTGAATGATAAAAGGAGAGAGTGCAACATTCAACAACAGACAAGGTCTAATAACAGGTGAATTTTTAGCAGTAAATATGAAAAGAAGCAACACCACAGTTATAGGGAAAATGAACATTTATTGGACAATTTAAACAAAAATCCATGGTAGAAGTTGTATTTACAATCAATGGGCCCTGTAATATGGATTTTTGTTTCTACCAATGGTTTAGTTGGTGCGTTGGGAGGGATGGAAAAGAACAGTATAGAAGGTAAATGTTAAAATCACCCATCGGATATGACAATAAACAAAATACATAATTGGGTTGCATTTATAAGCAATGGCCCCTGCAATATGAATTTTTGTTTACATTGTCCAATAAATTGTTTGACCTATTGTTATGCATATTAACACAATTTTCCAGGGTTCTAACTAGTGATGGGAGCACCAATTTCCACCTACCACTCATTTTGAGTCTAAGAGTGGGTTTGCACCGTAACGACTAAGGAGTAACGGCAAGCACTAGATTGCAGTTTTGAATTGTCAGCCAGAAATGGTAAGTTAACGACAGTCAGCGCTAACTCAAAATGCTATAGACTGTTGTTACTATCAGTCGCAAGTTTTTAAAACTTTGTGCTGACATAAAATTAGTTGTGATATCGCTCAGACTACGTTGGCCACTGCAACCCTCAGTTCTATGATGTTTCCATGCCATTTGTAGCTGTCTGTAGTCGTTTAGATAAAGAGGTCGCCACAATTCCATTGGTAGTTATAGAGGGTTTGCACGTGACGTCATTAAATGCACAACACCATTTTCATGGGCTGGCAAACAAAAAGTCCCTTCATATTATAAATTTTTTGCAGTATCACGATACCAGATCAAAACTGATGATGACAAGAATATACATTACATTTATTTCGTTTAATTTTCAAGTCTTGATTTGAAGTCAATCACAAGTTACAGGCGATTTTGATGTCTTGTTTACATTACAAATGACTCCAACCCCACCAAGATGGCGGCGAGAACGGTTGCATGTATGTGCGTATCGCGTCGTGCAAACCCTCTACTGTCAAGTGGACTTTACTACAAGAACTAATACAGGCTCTGATGGCTGTCACCAAGTCACGCTATTGTTGCCCTGACCTGTCGTCATCCTCTATTCCATAACATGCAGCAAAGGTTGTTAAAAGTCGTCTGACCACGTCACTAGTGTCGCTGAAGGTCGTTACCATCCGTCAGCAAATTTTGATTTTTCATCTTTAGTCATCGCTTGCTGTCCACATTTTAGTGATTTTCGAGTCAGTTACCCTACGTCGATGACAAGTTGTAACAGTGTATATGCACCTTAAATACTAAGCAATGCTAAAAAGTTGCACAATCGATAAAGAACCCGGTCAAAAGTGGACAATTAACTGTTTCTAATTAATTTTACCTCACTTTAAAAGTGCCCAGTTAGAAGCCTGCACAATACACATTACAAGCATGGTCCTTTAACCCCAACAGTTATACATATATGAGGACCACATCACAATGTGGTTAGTTGAAGAGGCAGAGAGAAAAGAGTCACTGGGACACAGTACAGAGGAAAGTGAAAGATATTGACAAAAACTACAGGTTACAAGGTTAGGCAAAGACACATTAGCAGAGCTGTGCATGATTTCTAGGACATAACAAAGAAGAACTATAGACATTGATAAAGGTTACAGCTAGGGTCAAAAGGTTAACTGAAGATATATAAGAAAACAACCACCGTTAGTTAAGCTATGAACAACTGCTAGGACATGGCACAAAGAATAATTATAAATATTGATGAAAAACTACAGCTAGGGCCAAAGGGTAGACAAGGATTTTGAAAGAAAATAACTACAATTTATTGAGTTTGCACAATAACTGCAATTAAAGACACAGTGCAGATGAGCATTGGAAATACTGACAATAGTTATGGCTAGGGTCAAAAGAAAAGATAGAAGATTTTGAGAGGAAGCGGCCACCATTTTTTAAGTTGAGAGTGATAACTAGCAGGACACAGCAAAAAAGAGAATTACAAATATGTGGATCGTCATATCGAAAGGTACCTTAATACCGGCATAGTACATTATGAGATACGGGCCATTGAAGCTAATCATAGTCAAAAATCACGTCCAAGGTCGAATTTCTAATTTCACCAGAAAAGTTATCGTTGAAGTGTATTCTATCATATTAATCAGGTTACAACATCCAAAACATAAGAAAAATGTATTAAAAACCAAGCTAAAAATCCTCTCTCCATTCAAGATTTACTAAGTACAAAAACTTTAAACTCGATTTTCTCAGAACTATAGTTTTCCGAATCAGCCCGATGCCTTCTACCAATTTGGATGTAACTTCGCAACCGAACATCCAATAACCAAAATCAAGGTGTCATTTCAAAGCTTAAAATCTCAGCTTTCAGATGAGTCCAAAAAATCAATTTGATTTTGCCGACCTTAAGGTACCTTTCGATATGACGGGTCACATATTGACAAAAACTACAGCTAGGGTCAAAAGGGTTGTTAAAGGTTTTGAAAGATAACTACCACCATTATCTGAGATGTACACAATTACTAAGACACAGCATAAAGGAGATTTACAAATATTGACAAAAACTAGAGCTAGGGTCGAAAGGGTTATTAAAGGTTTTGAAAGATAACTGCCACCATTACCCGAGTTGAACACAATTACTAAGACACAGAATAAAGGACAATTACAAATATTGACAAAAACAACAACTAGGGTTAAAGGGCTAGTTTAAGATTTTTATAGAAAACTGCCACCATTAACTGAGTTGAGCAAGATTAAAGACACAGCACAAGGGATAATTAAAAATTTTGACAGAGGTTAGTTGAAGGAATTTAAAAGGGTTGACACAATCAGCGAGTAGGTTATATACACACAGCACAAAAGGACAAGTTTGCTCATTATACAAAGGTCAACCTATGGAGTGTTCAGAGCCTATTGCTTAGCATTGCTTGATGTCCACATAAGTTTATCTATCGATCCTATAGATTTACAGGGGAGGTACAAGACTTGCCGCCATTTTTATTCCAGTATGGAGACAAAATTGGAGGTATTCGGGTTTTTGCCGATGATGCATCATCGTAATGCGCGAATATTGGAAACATGCACACAAGCCTTGCGTGCAGGTCAGTGTATCATTCGCGCAAAGTAGGCCTATAAGTTGCATGGTTTGTCTAAATTACGGTACTCGGAGTTGAATTTGGCGGGAAATGAGTGGACCCGAATACCCCCAATTTGAGCTCCATGGCTAACAACGCCATTACATGAGCCAGTATACATAGTTCGTATCTCCCCTGTAAATCTATGATCAATCCAGCCATTACTCTTCGAAGAGAACCACCAATGGCATGTAAAGACTCTGCACTGGCAGACGTCAAGCAATACATCTAGATGGACTTTGAACACACCATTATCAACCAATATACTTACGATTCCACTATGAATTTGGATAAATTGACAATTACACATCAACATTCCTGCACAGAGAACCCCAATGGTTCAGTTATAGCTGTACATTTACTAGTTCCTAAGCAAACATGCAAGGTCAATGCGGCTATTGCACAGTACCATACTGGGACCTGTCAAGTTGTTAAGAAGCCAGTAACTAGTAATTATAGATTAATAACTGCGTATTACTTGACGCGAGTGAAATTGTACAACAATAATGCACCGCGTGCTGAAGTTGGAGTTGTCCGCACTCACGAGGTGCAGCCGAGTGAGTTGGACAGCTTCAACTTCAGCACAAGGTGCATTATTTTTGTACAATTTCACGAGCGCCAAGTAAAGAGCAGTTATTAATCTTTTTCATACACGACAATGATTATTTAATAAAATTGCAAAGAAATTAAACGGTATGATTATTTTAAAATGTTTTGCCATTTCAATATAACATGGAAAATACATCCGTGGTACGGTTCCATGTTAATCATTGTAATTTAGATTTACCTTTCTTTTAAAATGAAACTTGCCTTACAAGCGCGAGCATTGTTGCGCGTACGCGTATATGGAATTGTGCAACGCAATACGCAGCGTGCAACTAGACGAGATTAATAAATGCGTAAAAGTTACCAACTGTCCAATTAGATTTACAATTTCAACGCGTACTTAACACAGAGTGTATGAATAAATAATATTTATATAGGACCGTAGGTTTTTGCCAAACACTTGTGAGAAGTTTTGCATATAATGCTGGGAGATATGGGAAAACTAATATGCAAAATACAGGATGTTACGATACTAGGTTATGGTCTATTTATCTAGTAAATCAGAAAGCATAGAGGCCATACTTCACTATTTCTAAAGTCCGGCGGCAAAAGAAATCCATCATTTTCACATTTTTTGTGACATCCACGGCAACCAGACTCGCATTTTCTGGTGGGGATGGGGTGGAGAGTTTGTTGGGGAGACCTCCAAGTGTCAGAATCCACTTCTAGACACCATGTTACGATACAAGATTATGGGCTATTTATCTAGTACATCAGGAGGCAGAGACCAGTAGATTACTCTCTACCCGCCATCTTGAAGACTCGTCATAGTAGAGGGCGTACTTTATTACTACCATACAATACAGGAGATGACTAATATGTAGGGTGAGCGAAGTGACTAATTTACTGCATGCAGAAGAGATGCAGGATGAAAAAGGCAAAAATCTTTTGAGGGAGGTTTTTGCAGGAAACTTTTACAAGAGACTTTAAAAGGTTTTTGCAGGAAACTTGCAGGAGGGTTTTTACAGCTTTTTGCAGGAAACGTGCAGGTTTTTTTTGCAGGAGACGCTTTGGAAGGTTTTTATGGAAGACTATACAAATTATTTACATGTATGTCTACTTATAGCTCACCAAGAAATGCACTGATGACAATGTTGTAAAATTAAATTCTTGCACATTGGCAAAACTTGTGAAAATATTTGATCAGAGGGAATTCATATTTTATAATAGTCTTGTTTTCGAACAAGAAAATGCTGATGTAATATCCAAATTCATAGTGGAAAAGAGTATACACAAATGGCAATCTTTGATGTTGTATATGAACCTTTGAAGCAGTAGATGACGGCGTAGATGCCTCGTAAACGGCGATACTTGACGAGTTTGTGATCCAAATTCGTTGATAGGTATTCAGAAGATTACGAACATCTGGTAGGAAATCTTTGTAGAACCGTAGCGAGATGCAATTGGGGTTCTTTGGTCCTGGTGAAAGAAAATGGCAGGGTGAGGTACATGATACGAACAGTAGTCCTATAATGAATACGATGACAAAAAGAAGAATCTTGACCATGTTCCTAAAATTCGGTTTCAATAAACTTCCATTTGTAGCACTAAAATGTGTACAAAATGACAAGAAGAAGAATCTTGACCATGTTCCTAAAATTCGGTTTCAATAAATTCCCACTTGTAGCATTACAATGTGTACAAAATGACAAGAAGAAGAATCTTAACCATTTTCCAAAAATTTGGTTTCAATAAATTTCCATTTGTAGCACTAAAATGTGTACAAAATGACAAGAAGAAGAATCTTGACCATGTTCCTAAAATTCGGTGTCAATAAATTCCCATTTGTAGCATTACAATGTGTACAAAATGACAAGAAGAAGAATCTTAACCATGTTCCTAAAATTCGGTTTCAATAAATTTCCATTTGTAGCATTACAATGTGTACAAAATGACAAGAAGAAGAATCTTGACCATGTTCCTAAAATACAGTTTCAATAAATTTCCATTGTAGCACTACAATGTGAACAAAAATGACAAGAAGAAGAATCTTGACCATGTTCCTAAAATACGGTTTCAATAAATGTTCATTTGTAGTACTAAAATGTAAACAAATGCTACAAAGAAAGGCATCATCTGGACTAGATCAAGATTCTTACTGGTGATATCCAAAATGGACGTTGTTGACAAATGCAAATTACAGTTGGTCGACTTTGAAAAGTTGACAATTTGGCAACGAAAAATAGAACCCTGTTTTACAGGCAAGACTGACCTTGATTTTCAAATTTTGTAGCTTCTTTTTTTTAAAACATTTGTGAAACAAAACATTTGTGAAACAAAACATTGCAAATGAAATAAATTTATAATTCTCATGCTTTTAAAACGGGCAAACCAAAATGCTGAAACAAGCA
>JXSR01S036991.1:27647-39342 GCA_000969725.1 Ophiothrix spiculata | reverse complement strand
CACCTACAAATTCATGAAGTAATCATGTTTAATAATTGGCCGGTCAAAATCTACTTCAGTAGGGTCTACCGGCTATGAAACTAAGCTATGTCACATAGCCAGTACCTCGAGAAAGATGAATCACAATTACCTACATTTTGAACACGATGTATTGATATAACGTGTAAAAAACACTGTAATGTAAACCAATGATTGCCTAAACGTTATCTGATTTCCAATGCTACTCAGATTACAACTGAATACGCTACAAATTGAACTGAATTTTCCTTATAAAATGTCTACTATATTATTGTACAGCCTTTGAACTAATTTTGCGCAGGCGCAATGATTTAAAGCGATTACAGAACGTTCATTTTCCCGCTTTATCTTGTGGAAAAATGCAAATATTGTGCTGCTTTCATACTCGTGTAGCTTTGTAGCCTGGTCGTGAAGTATGTTTTTTTATGTAGCGGCAAAGCTACTGATATCGCTAAGATAATCGACGATCGGCAAAATTTTGTCGCAAGACATGATTTTTCAAGTTGAAATGAATTCATCTTTCACAGCGACATGAAGCGGAAAAGCTCAATCGACAAAACTGCAAAGCTAGAAAAGTGTGAAACGAAGCAGACGACAGAGCTACACAGCTGCAAGCTACACAAGTATGAAAGCAGCATTGTTACTTACATGATGCTGATAAAGCTGTTTCCTAATCATGGTTATTCTAATTAGCCTTGACTTGTATTCATTAAATCAGAACATCAGCGAATTCGAAGCCGCCAAAACATTCAAGTGATGCCGTGCGTCAACGAGATGTGCTCTAACAAAATTCGGATCCGTTGATGCCATGATGCCATAATGCGTGGATTTAGGGTGTCCGGCAAGAAGGTCAACCCGTACCGAAATTTTAACCAAACACAGTTTATAGCCAAATACAAATGATGTAATCCATATACGCGGGTAATTTGAACCGTGAATTGAATGAAACTCGTGTGAGACCACTTTCCGCCTATTTGGGCCCCGGAATTTGGGTACACCCTCAGTGCATTGTGGGACAGAATTTCGGTATCAAATTATTTCCGGTAGAAAAACCCAAATCCACGCATTGCTTCGCATCTGGTCATTTGAAGGGTCTTGTTCTTTGGTGTTTATTTCAAATAATGCATACAATTTGGTAAAAGCACTTGGAACACTGTGATTTGTAACTACCAGTACGATAAGACTTGGATATATATCAATTTCGAGTTTAATTTCCACATTGTGTTACAAATCCCCGATACAAATCACAGAAAAAACCCGAGTCATATGAGGCATAGAGTGTCAGGACACGGTAAAAAACTCAAAAACTGTGAAACAGTGAGTCATTTTGTCCATCTACTGACACAACATGGCTCAAGTGAGTATAGTGACTGACTTTGTTTTTACTGTGAATGCAGTATGACTTTGATTTTTTGAGTGACTCATGGTTTATTCAGAGTCTGTCGATATGCATCGCACGACGCCCATCGACGCGCAGTCTTGTACATGCGCTATTCCTTATGCATATCTCGTGTAAAGACTGTGCGTCGATGGGCATCGATCGATGCATATCGACAAGACTCTGAATAAACCATAAGTCATGCCAGACGATGAAGGATCTTATTTATATGATCATAAGTCAAGAACAGTTGGTCATACAGATCTGGGGGAGATGTAACAGAAATTGTTTTCTGAGTACAATGAAATTTTATTAAAGAGCAAAACCTAGTGTAGAACAATTTTGGTACCATTAGATGGGTAAACTAGCCTTCTTTTAAATGCAACAATTTCCAAGTCAATTGAACAGGTATTGTGTTATTTATGGTTCAAAACGAGAGATGAGTCTAACATAAGGGGGAGGTGGTTGTGGAAGCGAGCGGTCGTGGAAACATTCGATTACAAAATTGTAAAAGATTCCCAATTTTAAAATGTTGTCACATCAAAGTCTTACAATTTTTTTCATATTGTTAAAAGAAAGATATATTTATTTATGATGGGGAAAAAAATCAATTTTAGAGTCATTGTAATGTTCAGGTCTTTTCATAACACATGATAGTTTCATTAAAAATGTTAATTTGTTGACCTAGTCATGACCTAACGATCATATATTTTGTCCAGTTGTCCAAAATGACAAAACTTGGAATCTGGTTTTGTAAAGCTGTAAGGAATTATAATGCAAGAAATAGACTATAGAATGATGCAATTTTAAACATACTCACTTGTTTTTATTCAAATGTTAACGCTGAGGGAAGTAGCACCGTCATTTTATAAGGACTTTGTATGAACATATTATAAGAACAGTACTGCCAAATATTTCAATTGTTTATCCATATTATCTTGTTTCACAACTGTCAAGATCATGATTGATTTATTGTTTATTGATGGAATAAATATTACAGAAAAATGAAAAATAAAACATACCACGCAGGTTGGTATTATTATTAAACTTATTGAAAAACTGTCATTTTTCAATTTCCTATGCGTGACCTATCGGTATATATACATATCCCGTGCTTGACTCTTAATCATCAGGCATTATATGAGACATGGTTTGAAACCACTAAAAAGGTGATCCCAATCCGTCGAGCGTTTTTTTGTTCCTACGTTTTTTTATTCTTTAAAATTCGCACGATTTTGCCTACGTTTTTGCCCGTAGACAGCACGTACGTGACGGGTTGTGACCACCGATTAAAGCGGTGACCACAACCCGTTGTGCGTTAATTGCAAGAAAAAACAAACCTCAAGGAATGCGTACGTTGTGCGCACGTTGCCAATACCGAGCATTTGCGGAATGTAGTGATGTTTAAATCGGTAGCTTTTTAATAACATATCCAGCACGCAGTTCTGCATGCAAAACAGCTACGTCGTGTCTGCGTGCTCCAAAATTCGGAGCGCTACTTACAAGCTGATCGCATAATTTTGCCTACGTTTTTGCAGGTACGACGGGTTGTGATCACCGCTTACAATGTGCGTGTTAATTGTCCTAGAGTAAGATAATGGGGCTCTCCACACGGGAGCATCAAATCTAGATGCATCTAGATGAATGTACTCGTACATTTCCGAAGTGCAGATTGTGTTCACACGCGCGTCAATCTGACTTTACTATCGTTGCGCGTATTGACATTTGCTGAAGTCCAGTTTAATCTAGATGCATCTGGATGTGCGAAGTACAGATTGATTTGCCCATGTGGAGAGCCCCATTTACTCATGTGCTCCTGCATCCTGCATCGTCCGAAGTGTCAAATTGGTGCCTCTGTGAAAGTAATCTTAGTATGACTATTATTTAATACTTTAACACCAACCGGACAATAAAAATGGGGGACTGACATTCCTTCCACGACGGTCCCTCGACTCTTCACAAATGCTGGGAAACCTTGCGCCACTCTCAGTCCCACCTGTGTAATGGGAATCACAGTCCGATGATCTTACTGTCCGGATTGTACAGTAGAGTATAGGCTAACTAACTCTCACGCACTATTTGTTTCACGCTTTATTCCGTTACGGTCTATGGACAAATGGAAGACTGACTTTGGTTCCAGGTTGATTCTTGATAACTTTTACACCGGTGTAGCAGGAATGTAAGCATACCCCGTTCTTATTGTCCGGGTTGAACAGTAGGCTAACAACTCAAACAATTAGTTTCACGCTTTATTTCGTTATGGTCCATGGAACTGGAAGGCGGACTAACCAGGAATCTAAGCCCACATAGAGGTAAATTGTCCACATTGGAAAAGGTCACGAATTACACAAATAATTTTACCAATTTTTATGGAAATACAGAGCCACGTTACTTTGAAAAATGACGGTGTAAGCAGACTGAGTGTCACCCATAACCAGGAGTCCGGTGTAATGAGACCGAGTGTCTCCCATAACCAGGAGTCCGGGTTTAATTGAACTACACGGAATAAGTCGCTATCAATGATTTATTGATCACACATGTACAAGTACGTTCTACACAACTGAATAATAGCTAGGACACTCAGTCACATGGACTCAGTCACATTGTATTTTATTACCCCTGATTTTAGGTGACGTGAATCTTCTGGAAAACAAGGAATGTCTTTTATACATGTATATAAAAATCTGGAATTCCAAGACTCAAAAAGGTTTCAGCATCATTCACAACCACGTCGACTCGCACAACGTCATATATAGTACCCTGAATATCAAATGCATACAGGTGATTTTAAAACAGGAGGGTGACTTTGAAACAACAAAATCACGTGTAAAAGTAATCTTAGTCCCCCTGAAATGTTAGTCCACCTTCCATTACGGAATAAAGCGTGAAACTAATGTTGCCTGAGAGTTGTTAACCTATATACTTTACTGTACAACCCGGACAATAAGAACGGCTGCTTTGTTATCTTATTACATAGACAGCTGTACATCGCAGGCCAACGACGCCAACATTATGTAACATCGCGTTAAATTTCTTAAATCCCGAACAAATTTCACATGGTCGACACATTCCTGATACCGCCGAAACAGTTGTTAAGACGCCAACGATTTTTTTAAATCGGCGACAAATTCCTATAATCGCGACAAATTTCCAATATAGCCGCCAATTGCCAAAACCGCCCGCAAATTTCTAAAATCGTGCAAGAATGCCTAAATCGCCAACAAATTTGTTATAAATATGACCAAAAAGGTCATTTAAACGCCGACAAATTCTTTTAAAGGTCATGCGTCATAAGTTGGGTTACTTTTCGGTAACACACAGATAATGGGCAAAACCAGGAGCTGTCACTTTGCAAATTATACTTATGAAAATTCATGAGGGAATAGTGACAGATTTTGCAAACACTTGTACCTATTTTGACCGTAGAGGTTTTTTGACCCCAGATGACCCAAGATCGCCTTCAATTCCATATATTTTTATGTCACACATGTGTAACGTTACCTTAGTATCCTTGTGTCCAAATTTTATGAAAATCTATGCAATTATGTGGGAATTGCGCCCAATTATGTAAATAAGGGGCTCCTCATCCTCCGGCTCCTCATCCTCCACCGCTTTGAATAATTAACACATTAATTAATCCTAATTAAAAACCAAATTAGCTAAACACATACAGTTTTCATTTTATGAAAATATACTTATTCCTCTCTCATATGACACCAAATTTACTAATGTATGACATAAAATAAGGGAATTACGACATGAAAAACATAGTGCAGTAAGGGAATATGTTACTCCACCGCTTTATTAGGTTACCCAATATAAAACGCATGACCTAAATGGCGACAAATTCCTTTTATTGGGACAAACTTCCGAAAAAGCCGACGCAAATGTCTAAAATCGCGCAAAAACGACTAAAATCACCAACAAATTTCTAAAGATAAATAAGCTGTTCGTCGATTTACAGCGATCTAATGGTTTGCAGCGGAATACAATGTGTTTCGCCGTTTTAACGAAATTCCATCAATTTTAAGTTTAAACTTGGCGAACTCCCCAGCGTCGTGGGGTATCATCACCACGATGGCACTTTCAAAAAGGTAACGCATATTGTATTACCCCAGTATTACCCTATCATTTAGAAGACATGAACACAATGAATACTGAAAACTGATTGGTTAAAAGACACGTACTATATACCATTGTATACTGGTATTGCATAGTTGCAATAACTCTAACATAATATTATATATATTTAAATATCTTGATATATTGCAAATGCTCATTTCAATCTTATTATGCTCTTTTACATCTTTTACACAATATTTGATGACTCATTCCGAAAAGGAGTGCTTTGCAACAGAAAACTTTTCAAGATACAGGTGAAAATAGGCAGCAAAAAATAAAAAAAGTAATAAGAATTTCCAGGAGATTTTCTGTTGTAAAATGTGATTGCCTTTATCAATTTCAACAAGTAAGGTCTTATTTTAAAGCTTAGAAATGCTGCAACAGATGAATTGAAAAAAAATCAAAATTGATATCATCTTCAAAGTCCCCCCTTTCGGGGTGAGCCATCACATATATTATTCTGTATTTGCGTAGTTATATATGTATTGTGGGTACTCTTGTTCACCTTATATGTGTTCTTTTACAGTCTAACGCAATATATTCTGTATTGCATGGTTATATTGCATAGGTACTCTTCTTCACCTTATATGTGTTCTTTTACATCTTACGCAATATATTCTGTATTGCGTAGTGCAACAAACACCAATAAATCAGCATTTTTAGTTTATCATATAAAGCCAAAAAATGAAACAAGTCGTACACCGTAGGTTATGTAATGTTCTATTTGAAGTAAAGTACGTTTACTGGTGTCGCTTCTTCACCGAGTTTAATTTTTGGAGTATGACATGAAGGTGCCGCTTCCGACCATCATATATACAAGCAGGGCTGGACATTTAGCACCGCCCGACAGTCGATGGCGGGTTCTTTTGGTCTCTGTTGAATAAAATTAGAACGTTACAAGCCCGACCGACGGGTAATTTTTAAGTGCATCTTGAGTATAATGATAATATCTAAATATAAAGCTAGATATATGAAATGTAACAGACGGTAAGGCGACGCCATAAGAAACTGGTCTATGATAACAAAGGCTAGGTTAACTCCGTGCACATGGAGATTGAACACAGAAATGGTACTTGTTGCGTAAAATGATATACTAGTATCTTGATATTTTTTTGCCGAGAGAGGAACTTGAAAAAATTAAAACTACTTGACTGGTTTGCGGGAAAAAAATCAATGTCCAGCGCTGCTTACAAGTCTAGGTGTATCTCATTTCACAGTCTGCCAATAAATATTAAAAATCCCGAAGTTTAGACAATGTCGAAATTAGTTTCAACAGCATTCACAACAACCACGTTGGCTCATGCAACGTCGTAGTTGGTACATACCCCAGAATATCAAATGTAATGCAGGTGCGGCTACAAACACGGTGAGAACCATGACGATGGCACTAGTTACAGGGTCCCCTTCCCAGTCCAAGGACCCCAGGTAAAGATAGGTATTGCCATTTACAGGGTCAAGTGGTCTTTCATTTGTACCTCCCGCGGCAAAATATATGAGGGTGAATACAAAATATATCCATGCATATAAAGCTGGATATATGAAATGTAGCAGACGGTACGGGGACGCCATAAGAAACTGATCTATGATAACAAAGGCTAGGTTGACTCCGTGCACATGGAGATTGAACACAGAAATGGTACTTGTTGCGTATAATGATATACTAGTATCTAAATGGTTTTTTGCCGAGAGAGGAACTCGAAAAAAATAAAACCACCCGACTGGTTTGCAGAAAAAAAACACCAATGTCCAGCCCTGCTTTTAAGTCTAGGTGTATCTCATTTCACAGTCTGCCAATAAATACTTATAATCCCGAAGTTAAGACAATGTCGACATTAGTTTTAACAGCATTCACAACAACCACGTTGGCTCATGCAACGTCGTAGTTGGTACATACCCCAGAATATCAAATGTAATACAGGTGCGGCTACAAACACGGTGAGAACCATGACGATGGCACTAGTTACAGGGTCCCCCTCCCAGTCCAAGGAGCCCAGGTAAAGATAGGTATTGCCATTTACAGGGTCAAGTGGTTTTTCATTTGTACCTCCCGCGGCAAAATATATGAGGGTGAAAACAAAATATATCCAAGCATATAAAGCTGGATATATGAAATGTAAGAGACGGTACGGGGACGCCATAAGAAACTGGTCTATGATAACAAAGGCTAGGTTAACTCCGTGCACATGGACATTGAACACAGAAATGGTATCTGTTGCCGGATTATAGTCAAGAACCCAGAATAAGATGGTCACAAAAAGTGCCCCAGAGAAACTTAAATTTTGCAACAACCACGTTAATTTGAAGTACCACGACAGTGTCGCAGTGGCAGACTTTGGTTGGACGTCAATCTGATTTTCGCTATCGCGAGTTCCGTGTTCTGAAGTATCGTCTTGTTTGTTTTTATTGTCGTAACTGGTAGGAGCTTCTTTTCCGTAATTTGATATCATTATTTCTTCACTGTTGTCGCTTTCGGCGATGCCTTCGGATGAGACTGCAGAAAATATAAAAAAGTAATCAGTATTACGCAACTCAATTGGGAATAGAAAAAAAACCCGGAATGCCTTTCCCGGGGGTTTCATTTTCCCCTTCTTCCTTCCCCGTTTAACTTTTGTTCCCACTTGTTGGCCGGGCTTTGGCCGGACGGTTTTTTATTTTCGTTGGGGGTTCTTTCCTTTTTTAAACCGTTTTTTTTTTTTGCTAACTTCTTATGGTCTACGGACACAAAAATTTCGTACAAAATCATCATCAAATCATCATCAAAACACTATTAGTAATCGTTCGTACGAAGTATTGTGACCATATAGTATTAAATGTGTCAAATAATTAAAGAATGAATATTTCAATTCGTGCATAGGAACTATATCTACTTCGACAAAAGATGATTTGTTCCATTATTCAACTCGGCTTCGCCTCTTTGTATGGACCGGTTTATCTTTCATCGCAATAGTATAGTAGCGTGCCATAAGGAACGTTGTTCTCGGATGATTAGGCGGAAGTTCTTGACATGTGTTTGTGGATTTTGTTTTAAGCCAACAATGTCATCAAACAGGGCGAAAATATTGGCTTATACGGTTAAAGGTAATAAAATGATCCGTGTGAACACAATGGGGCAATCTACACGGGAGTGATGAAAACGCATCTCCGTAAACCGCTTTGCAGAAGACTGTGGTGGCTACATGGGTGTCAGATCCGGACCTACTGCACAGCACTCAGTGTACGCGTACGTGCAAGCGGTCTTTGGAGATACGGATCTCGGAGATGCGCATCTCCGAGATGCGTTTGCATCTGGATCAGCACTCCGTGTAGATTGACCCAATCTGCACTTCGGAAATCTACATTCATCTATATAGATTGCATCTACATTTGACGCTTCCGTGTGGAGAGCCCCATAGTTACATCAGTTTTTCCGGGTTTTTTTTCCTTCAACTGTCGAATACACTTTATTTATTTTATTTTTATTATTTTGTTCCTTATTTACCTTTACATTTTGTTCTAACGTGATAAAGTGTTGTGCTAATGGCTCTCATCACAAAATACAAACATAAAGTCGCGAAACTCCAGTTTGAGACGTAGATCAGCCATTTTGCTTTGGTATCAGCCTCTGTGTAGAAAGGTGGCTCTCCCCAGTAGGTGAGTACTAGACCTAACCAGACGAGGAAATAAATAGCCACAGCATATCGATATAGTATCCAGCTGATCGGTTGACAACGCCATTTTGCCTGTAAAATGAAAGGGGAAATAATACACTCTTAGAACGCCGCAGGATCAAATATATGAGTAGTTTTTCGGATCACTTTATTTTGATCCATTAAGGATCATTTTTGATAAATTATTGGATCGTTTTGATCCGTTTCCAGATAGATATCAACAAATGGATCAAGATTAAGTTTACCTTGATCAACTTTGATCCGATTTCCGGATCAATTACCCAGCTAACACCAATATCGGTTATCTTACTAAGCAATATTGGGCTAATCTTGGCATTCTATGGGCATTTTGTTATTGGCATCACATTGGTAACCCAAATTGGTCCAATATTGGTACAAAATGTTGGTAGGATATCATAATGCCATCGTAAAGATTAAACACCACAGAAAATATATAAATTATATTATAGTCCATGATACTACACCTCGTTCTATGGCAAGTCAACAATTTGAGACACTGTAATCCGTTTCAACCTCTGGCGCGCGTCAACGATCACTCTCATTGAAAGGCAAAGTTCTTGTCAGTAATGCTTTGATCACTTCCTGTATCATGTCCTCAATCTCTCATATTTACCTACTTGGGTTATCCCCAAATTGAAAAGGGCCATTGTTGAAGTTTTATCTGGAGCGGTAAACGGCATCGTATAAAATACAGCATACTGATCGGGGCAGTTGGTGATGGGGGCTTGGGACTTCTAGACATCGATCGTATGAAAAGCGCCCTTCGCCTTAAATTCATTAGGAAATTGTTTGATGTTGAGCACCCCCTGAACCCAGTGACTAAATCCCTGATGAGTTACAACCTTGATAAATACGGTGATCTCTCTCTCGGCACTGATGTGTTCCGAATTATTCTGGACAATAACAAGATAAATGCAATGCCACAATATTATAAAGAATTATTGCATTCTTTCAAGAGTCTGGTTGATGGAGTCTTCTGTGAACCGATTAATAATTCGGAGTTATTAACTCAGCCATTATGTAACAACCCCTTTATAGTTGATCCGAATGGTTGCCCCCTTAAATTCAAGAATTTCTGCTCTCCTGGAATATCTAAAATAAAAGATATTATTTACATTTTTGCCCCCGGTTTCCTACCTGTGCATGCTATTTGTGAATTACTCGATACAGAGTACAGCCCGGAAATCAAAGATCAGTACAATTTAGTTATTTCGGCGATTCCCAAAAAGTGGAAAGATAAAATTAGGTCCTCTCCAACGGTGACTGATGGTGTGGCATCCCTTGATTTTGTTGATCAGATCTCTGAGAACCATGTCGATTTTATTTCCACAACCACCAGCACATTCAATCACTATCTTAGAAAGAAAGATTTCATCGATATGGTCCCCAGTGGAGTTGATTACTGGAGGGAGTTTTTGTCAGATCCTGACTTATCGATTCCATTTCAAACTTGCTTTGGGGGGTTAAAGGAAAATTTCAGAGCTCAGCTTGACTATCTTTTGGCCCACAATGCTTTACATACCAACCATGTTTTGGTGAGAATGAACATCACTGATGACCCGAACTGCTCCTTTTGTTCAAGAGTAGATGAAGTTCCGTTTCATCTTTTTGTTGAATGTAATCGTATTCAGTCTCTTTTTAACCTGGTTTGGGATATTTGTCAAACTATCTTGAACATCCATTGAGATCAGATATATGGTGAAATATTTTCTTTTCGGGTACTCCGACCAAAAGAAAAAGAAAGAATTCAATCTTATAAATTTCGTTCTCAACTTATACAGATGTACTATTTGGCACTGTCGTAATTATTTTAAAAACGGTGAAAATACTAACCTGCATATAATTTTTAAAAACTTGGTGAAAGGTACATTTGACATTGAGTACAAGAAAATTCAGTTTTGTAAAGATTCTTCGCCCGACAACCTTTTTGCCATTTTTTGTTTACGTGAAGCATTGTGTTATCCAAGTGATGGTGGTTACGAACTTGCCTTTGATCGTCGTGCCCATTGACCCACCATCAAAGGCTTGTTCAAAGAATTATTTTGTTTGGCAATTTCTGTCTCATGTCTTATTATCTGTGGTGTTAATTTAATTTACATGTTTCATTTCATTTACATTCATTGGTATAATAACCAATAAGTGTGTATTCTGTGGTGTTTTCAGCAATATCAAGTATACTACTTGCCCTTGATGGGGCTATTTGCTTGTATAAAATATCATTGGTCTAGAAGCCAATTAGTTTGTATATTTTGAATTTTATGAACAGTCCGGTGGTGTTTGTTCTCTAATAAAATAAAAAAAAATCCGTTTCAGTATCATTTTGACAGAAATATTTGATCCTGGAGGAGGAACATTTGATTCAGTTTGATCCTGAAGTAGGATCGCAAGCAACATTTACATCTAATTATTAGGATCATTATTTTGATCCGTTTCAGTATCATTTAACAAAAATATTTGATCCCATTTTGGATCAAACATTTTGATCCTGCTTATCGGATCACTTTGATCC
>JXSR01S036990.1:0-11386 GCA_000969725.1 Ophiothrix spiculata | reverse complement strand
TGATTGTTATAAAAACGACCCGACCTAGGCCCACCAAAATTAGTGACAAACCACACCAAAGGCAGACACACGAAGTACCGAATACTCCGAAGTACAATCTCGTGTTTGTTTTGAAAAAAAAACTACTAAACAAACCATGAGAAAGGAAGAAAACCCTTAATATTCACATCTTTCTCGTGATGCATTATTTTTTTCAATTTATTTCTTGGCATTTGGTGAATATTTCCAAATTGATATAATTCTACACAGATATTAGTAAGATAATCGCCTAGGTCGCACAGGGGGGAGATCCCCCTCAGAAGCTGAAATATTTTTGATTTTTGAATTGATTTTCGTGCCATTTGGTAAATACCTTAAAGAGAATTCTAGGCAGATATGAAGATATTCGCACAGGGGGAGGGGGGATTATGAGGGGGGATGTTATCTCCTCAGAAGCTGAAAGATTTTTGATTTTTGAATTGATTTCGTGGCATTTACTAAATAGAGAATTCTGGACAGATACGAACAGCGCTCGAAATTATGGTTGTCCGGTTGTCCGGGACAACCAAATCTAGCGCCGGACAACCTAAATTTATGCTGTGGTTGTCCGGCGGACAACCATAATTTTTCAAAGTCAAATAAACATACTTCTTAGCATGTTTATTTCGAAACTGGAACCTTCGATACAATTGTAAAATTTTTTAGCATTATTCTTAAATCCCCTGATCGCCGTAAAAAATATGAATTTTTATCAATTTGCTGTTGAAAAAAATTAGAAGTAGGTGTCTCGTAGTTGTCTGTGCGCTTGGGAGACTTGTTTTTCTTGTCAGTTAAGAAAAGCTACGTCAAACAATTTTGGGGTACCTTTTTGAGTCTGGCGCCGCGTTTGACGGACAACCAAATTTCTGACGGACAACCAAAAATTACAACCTGGTTGTCCGTCGGACAACCATGTTTTTCTCCTTAATTCGAGCGCTGGATACGAAGATATTCGCACAGGTCACACAGGGGTAGGGGGTGGGGTCTGACATGTCTGAGGGGGATGTTCTCATAAGCTGAAATATTTTTGACTTTTGAATTGATTTCGTGGCATTTGGATACTTTATAGAGAATTCTGGACAGCTATGAGGGTATTTGCACAGGGGAGTATGAGGGGTGATGTTCCCCCTCAGAAGTTGAAAGATTTTGACTTATTTGAGTTAAATTCATGTCATTTAGTGAATATTAGTGAAAATTCTAGAAAGATTTAAAGATACTTGCACTGTAAAAACTGTACAAAATAACACTTTCATGTTAATTTAGTGGATGCGCCTGCATGAGTAAATCGAGTATAAACTCACGCTTCCTGTATAGACACATTGGTGTGTTCGTTCATTTAAATGTCCAAATCGGTGACAAATATACCCTTATACCAACACGGCGCATCAGCAGAAGCTAGTCTTCAAGAGTGCAAGTATGTTGCAACCCCACAAGTGTTCATTTTGCCGACTGCATTTCGTCTGTCATGATAAACTGAAGCAACACATCCATCGACATAGACTGAAGTATAAGCTTACATGTACATCGACGTTAGCTACATTGTATCAGGTGGTTAATAACAACATCGAGGTGCAAGGTAAACAACCCAGAAGGTTGCAGTATAATACGTACTGCCAGAAAGAATTCACTAAACTTAAAACACATGTCGAAATACCGGGCGAAACAGACACTCAAGCGAAGCTTTACTGGTGTGAATTTTGCAATACTTGTTTTTCTGAGTCTAGAAGCTTAGAAAGTCATATCATCTTAACTCATAAACAATTAAATCATGTAAATAGGACCTTGAAGTGGGCAAATGATAACAAATGGCAAAGCAAGCATCGGCAGAAGGATCATGTAAGCACTAAAGTAAAAGTTTACTGGTGTCATACCTGCCAAATATGTTTTTCCCAGTCAAGCAGCTTACAACGTCATATCAGAACTCATAGCAGAAAGTGCGAGTATTGTGAAAAGCACTTTGAAGACACCAATAAACTCACGCTACATATGAGGGTACACGTCTCTGGATATCTCAAAGGCCAAGTCGAAATAAAGCCCTTTCAGTGTGAGCATTGTGAAAAATACTTTGATTACTACATTGAACTTAAAAAACATATGAGAGACCACAAAGATAAACCGTACAAGTGTGAATATTGTCAGGAAGGTTTTACCCGCAAGAGGCTCTTGAAAAACCACGTTAAGAGTCACGGTAAAGTGAAACGATATCGGTGTGATGAATGTATGAAAGCGTTTAGCCAGAAAACCATTCTTAAACGCCATTCAAGGACACACATTAAAGATAAACTGTACCAGTGTGAATTTTGTCAGAAATGCTTTTCCCAAAACAGATACCTGAAAAAGCATGTTACGATACATGCTAAAGAAAAACCATATCAATGTGAATTTTGTCAGAAATGCTTTATCCGAAACAATCACTTGAAATCGCATGTCAAAATACACATTAAAGAAAAACCCTATCAATGTGAATATTGTCAGAAATGCTTTAACCAAAAGTGTTACTTGGAATCGCATGTCAAAATACACACTAAAGAGAAATGTTATCAGTGCGACCACTGCATGAAACAGTTTACCAACAGTAACAGTCTTAGATGCCATGCCAGGATACATACTAAAGAGAAACCTTTCCAATGTGATAATTGTCAGGAAAGCTTCGTCCAAAAAAGTCATATGATAAAACATATTATTGAGATACACACCAAAGAGAAACCACACCAGTGTGATCATTGCATGAAACGGTTTACCCAGAGAAAAAGACTTAATTACCACATGAGGATACATACTAAAGAGAAACCGTTCCAGTGTGAATATTGTGGTAAATGTTTCTATCAAGCTATTGAACTTCAACGGCATGTAAGGACACACACTAAAGAGACACCCTACCAGTGTAAATATTGTCAGAAAGGCTTTAACCGAAAGTGCAATCTGAAAGACCATGTTATGATACACACTAAAGAGAAACCCTACCTCTGTGAATATTGCGGGAAATGTTTTATTCAGGCCAGGGATCTTAAGCGGCATGTGAGGACACACACTAAAGAGAAGCCCATATAAATAGTGTAAACTTAATGGCTTTATTAAAACAGGTACCATAAAAAGTCACACAACTGTAAATGAGACATGACTGTGTTACTTAAAGTGACACGGGCCCTGCCGTTGCCTTTTTTAAAATGTCAAGTAACTTTTTTTGAGTTGCAAGTGCAAAAAAGCAACATGCTTTATTTCGATTACCCTCGGAGATAACTTTAAAACAATTGATCTGATCATTATTCTTGTTGTGAAACATGTAATAAATTGATGGGTATTTTTAATGAGTTTGCGAGGTAATTTGACCTTTGTTTCGACCTTTGACCCCGAGTGAATGGTCGAGCGACGGAGTCACCGTGGTTACTTTTGATCTCTGTTCAAAGACTAACAATTTGACACCTCTATCTTCCATTGACTTTTTTGACTTTTGACCCCAAGAAAGGTCACTGGATCACCATTAAAACTTTTGATCGCTAGTCCAAGACGAACTATTTGACACCATATAGAGGGTTTGCACGACGCGATACGCACCATACACGCAGACCGTTTCGACGCCATCTTGGTGGAGCGCGGACTAGTTTGTATGTGAATAAGATATCAAAATCGGCTGTAACTCGTGATTGACTTCAAATTATGACTTGGAAATTAAACTAAATAAATGTACTGTATATTCTTGTCATCATTAGTTGTGATCCGGTGTTGATATTGCGAAAAGACTGTAATGTGACGGGACTTTTTGTTTGCCGGCCCATGAAAATGGAGTTGTGAGTATGATATGACGTCACGTGCAAACCCTCTATTCATTTCAATCTTAACATGTGTATAATCTACTTTTAACTGATTAACCTTGACCTCTGCAATGCCTTTGGGTAGTTTCACCCTCAATTTTCTTCTTGTTTACAAAGCAAAGTATGCAACACTAGGGATGAGGCTGTTATGAAAAACATAATGGAAAATAGCTATACCAATTAACGTTACATTTTTTGCAATATCTCAAAAAAATATTTCGACTACGGAAGTGAAATTTTGGATTTACAATTAGAAAAATATGAGTTTCCATTTGACATCAGAAAATGCAATTCTTCTGGTTGAGCCTGGGGATGAGAATGTGATCGGAACCTACACCTTTAATATCAATACTATTGATAGATGAAAACTCAACGTGGAAAAATCATATTGATTGCACGTACATCGAAGACAATAGGCCGAATTCATAAAAGTAGCAATTGCTATTTCTATAACCTTTTCTTGAATTTCTATTCTTAAAAGCTAACATTGACTTGCAAGAAAAAGCTCTCCCAAGGCCGCAAAAGCTATTTCTAATCCCTTTCAAGTAATTGCTCGTCTGGTTAGTAATTGCTTACTTTTGTATTAAAAAAGCTGACCTTGTAGCAGTTACTTGCATTTTACAAAATCCTATACAAGGAGCTTAGCACTAGTATACATTCATAGTTTCTGCTATTTTTGTGCTGCGTAAGAAAAAACGCTGAAGTATACTAGTGTTGCGTTGCTATAGATTACATAGATCATGCTATTTGTCGAAAACTGCGACAAATTGATACCGAAAATGAGGAGTGACTTGCTGTAACATTTGTGTCTGAAAACAATCACGCGGTAGACAAAGCAATTTCTAACTTCATATAAGCAAAAGCTAGCTTGCCTATTGTTTGTTTTGTAGCTTTTTCTTGTCTGGGTCGATCCCAGACAAGAAGGTCTAAAAAGGTATTAGTCCAAGCTGAAGGTCGTGAATACGTTTTTAAGCAATTGCTCAGGCTCAATCTTTTTCTAGTCTAGCTATTGCTTTTTCTTAATGTCTTTTTCTTGCTAGCAATTGCTACTTTTATGAATTCGGTCTAATATCTAGAAATATTGGTGTTATGAACAAAGTGAAACATTATATTCCACATCGTATACTTCATACACTTTACTACCACACCTAAATTATAGTATAATTTTATGGGGGATAACCATATTTTTTGTCCCAAAATTTCTGGAAAGCCTAATTAAAATTTGCTTTTTTGCTTTTTGGAATTTAAAAACAAAATGTCTAGGAAGCGTTTTCTCGAATTTTTGATTTTTATCTTATTTTTTTTGAAAAAAAACCCCCAAAAATAGGCCACTAATTGCCATTTTGGTGGCAGTCGTGGGATTTTTTGCATTTTGACCTATTTTTGGCATTAAAAAAAAAGATAAAAATCAAAAATTTGAAAAAAACCATTCCTAGACATTTGTTTCTAGATTGCAAAAAGCAAAAAAGTTCAAAATTTCATGAATGCAAATTTTAATTAGGCTTTCCAGAAATGTTGGGGCAAAAAAATGATTTTTGGCATTTTTTGCCAAAATTGACTTATTTGGTTCAAAATTGATATCATTATCATTTTCAGGGTTAAACTCCGCTTCTAAAAATATATACTTTTATATTGTTAATGCAATTAGTTTGAAAGTTAGAGTACAAAAACGGTTTATGCTATTTTAAGGTCTACCCCAGCCCTCAGTAATCCGAGGTATAAAGTCCTTGTATAATCACAAGTCCTGAAATCCACTTGGCAAAAATAATTCAAAAAAAAAATGTTATCCTCTTGGACATCAATATAACACACAGTTTATCCTCAATTCTCTATTTGTAATATATCGCTAATTTTCCAAAATATCTCCAATCTCCATTATAAGTATCGCAAACTCCGATCTCCACCCAAGGTAGCGCAAACTCCAATCATCTGTATAACTCCATCAAACAAAATCAAACTCCTTAAGCAGTTTTCAAGTTGCTCCAATAAAGTAAATTCCTTTTTTGTCCAAAATCTGACAAGGCCCGAGCCACAGTCTTTTCAGAATTTCCCAAATTACGTCATTCTCATAAGGGGAGCGTGGCCGAGCGGTTAGAGCACGGGTCTCGGAATACAGAGGTTGTGGGTTCGAGCCCCGGGCCAGGCGGTTTACGTCTCCTTGTTTCCTTGGGCAAGAAACTTTACTCTAATTTGCTCCGTGTTTCGGATAGTCACGTTAAGCTGCATACAGTGTATACCTGTGAGTCTATTTAGCATAGCATACGGTGGTATATCATGAGGTGGGTCAAAAATGTGTTACATGGTCAAAATGGTCAAAAAAACAATTGTTTGATATGATTTCTTTCAATTCAAGTAACTTTTTAGCCAAATATCACTTTTATGTTGGCATAATGAGCTAATTAATGGTTAATTACTCCATAGACAGCAATGCAAACTGTAATTTTCAAACGCGTTTTTCTCAAAATTGCCTGTTTTTACTAAAGCAAGTCATAAATTGGAATGATTAATGGTAAACAGTTCATTTTTTCAGGATATGTTCTAAACACTTTAATAGTTACTTTGATGCATTAAACTTGAAACAGTGATAATGACCTTCAATTATTAGAGGCGGGCTATACAAGGGGAGAAAATGTTGATGTTTCAAATCATTCTGTCCTAATTCTTATTTGATGCAGCTTGATCCCCTGAACATTTTGACACCAAATTTGTCAAAATCGGACAAAAAATGAGAAGGTGCTGCCCAAAAAACTGATCGAGGGGGAGGGGGTCTGAGGAAGGTCTAAAAATGATAAATTTGCCAATTACTGTAATTATGCCGATATTATTATTATTATTATATACCAAATTTTAGCCATGTTGGTGACTATCTGTATGTATTTGAGGTCACAGAATCCATTTGTGAATGTTCCAGCAGTGTCAAAACTTCCAAAATGGTGATATTGTCTCAATTTGGCTATCTACCGCATCCGTAGGCACCGAATCCTTAGGCACCACCACCCTTGTACTGCCAAGTTCAAACCGTTGTCTCTCTTAAATTATGTAACCCATGAAAACCAAATTACTGCCACAAATAGCAGAAAGTGTAAGCTTTCAAATGAGACATTAAACAAGTCCATAGGCTAAGGAATAGTGAATTTACATCAAATTAAGTTTGAGGACCCATGAGAAAATGTAACAACACCACCTTTTAAGCATACCCACCTAATGACATGCCACCATACGGTATTTAAATGTGGGGAATTTCCCAAGCACAATTATATCATATCAAGTAAACACATCTATTTTCCATGTGGGAAATTCACATGATCACCTGATAGCTTCATGCAGTCGATTGCCTATCTATAGAATTGGAAAATAAACTAGATTGCAAAAGTAAATTCGCTCCGAAAAAAATCCATTTCTGTGGCAATCAAAGATCTCAATAATTAAGTTTCTTCTAATCAAATAATTAATTAATAATAATAATAAAAAAAAACTCAGGTTCACATAACACTAAAGGGCATAAGCCCCGCCCCCTCAAGAGAAATCCCCCTTTTGAACCGGGATTGGGTGGTTAACGGATATTTGTGCCCGAGTAACGAGCCGAGTTTCGCAGATTCCGAAGGCGACCTATATGAAACCAGAAATTTGGAAAAAAAAAAAAAAAACACACTAATAAAGAGAAAGAATCCACACGAGAGCCGTCGGTTCAAAAGGCTTTAATTTGGTTAAGTCAGAGTTCTCAGATATGCATCAAAGGTCATTGGTCGATTTTTCTGGTTGTGGGAGGGAGGTTCCCGTCTGGATTGTTAGTTATACATTCGCACACTCCGTACACTTGTATATCATGTAATAAATTACTTTTTAGTGGACGCGCCTACATCAGTAAACCTATTACGGAATCGGGTCACATGAACTCACGCCTCCGATATATAAATTATCGTTCAATGTCCGAAACCTCGGTGACATAATACCCGGAAACCGGGCTGGAAACAATGCATCAAAAGAGGATAATCTTCAAGAGTGCAAGTATGTTGCAACCTCACAGGTGTTCATTTTGCCGACTGCATTTCGTCTGTCATGATAAACTAAAGCAACACATCCATCGACATAGACTGAAGTATAAGCTTACATCGACGTTAGCTACATTGTACTATCAAGTGGTTAAGAACAACATCGGGGTGCAAGGTAAACAACCAAGAAGGTTGCAATATAATACGTACTGCCAGAAAGACTTCACTGGTAGCACTACACTTAAAACACATGTCGAAATACCGGGCGAAACAGACACTCAAGCGAAGCTTTACTGGTGTGAATTCTGCAATACTTGTTTTTCTGAGTCTAGAAGTTTAGAAAGTCATATCATCTTAACTCATAAACATTTAAATAGGACTTTGAAGTGCGCAAATGATAACAAATGGCAAAGCAAGTATCGTCAGAATGATCATGTAAGTACTAAACCGAAAGTTCACTGGTGTCATGCCTGCCAAATATGTTTTTCTCACTCAAGCAGCTTAGAGCGTCACATCAGAACTCATAACAGAAAGTGCGAGTTTTGTGAAAAGCACTTTGAAGACAACAATCAACTCAAACAACATATCAGAACTCATACCAGAAAGTGTGAGATATGTGAAATGTACTTTCAAGACAACAGTCAACTCCAACAACACATGAGAATGCACGACTCTGGTAATCTCAAACGCCCTGTCGAAATAGTTAAGCCCTGGCAGTGTGAGTTTTGCGAAGAATATTTTGACTATTATAGACAACTCAAACACCATAAAAAGGCAGTACATTCTATAGAGAAACCGTTCCAGTGTCAATTTTGTCAGGAAGGTTTTACCCGAAAGATGGACTTGAAAAACCACGTCAAGAGTCAATGTAAAGAGAAACGATACCAGTGTGATCAATGTATGGAAGCGTTTAGCCAGAAAAACATTCTTAAACGACATTCAAGAACCCACATTAAAGAGAGACCGTTCCAGTGTGAATTTTGTAAGAAATGCTTTAAGCAGCACAGTTGCCTGAAAAGTCATGTACAGCTACATGGTAAAGAAAAACCCTATGAATGTGAATTTTGCCAGAAATGCTTTATCAAAAAGAGTTACTTAAAATCGCATGTCAAAATACACACTAATGAGAAACCCTATCAGTGCGACCATTGCATGGAACGGTTTAATCACAAAAACAGTCTTCAACGCCACATGGGGATACATACTAAAGAGAAGCCGTTCCAGTGTGAATATTGTGGTAAATGTTTTTATCTAACAAGTGAACTTCAACAGCACCTAATAACACACATTGACGAGAAACAATACCAGTGTGAATATTGCCAGAAAGCATTTTCCCGTGAAAGATACTTGAAAGAACATGTTAGGATACACACTAAAGAGAAACCGTACCTCTGTGAATATTGTGGGAAACGCTTTAATCAAGCCGGCGGTGAACTTGGTCGGCATTTGAGGACACATACTAAAGACAAATCCGTATGAATATGAAAGATTGATTGGTCCATTTCACTCGCTTATTGGCTTGTAAAATGGAAGAATCAATTTTTCAATTCGGGATGATATATTTCACTTCGGGGCAATAGTCTTTATTTAGACTGATGCTTCATGAGCAATGTCACTGGTTACTGTAGCAAACTAAAGAGAAACCACGTAATGTCACTGTTTATTTTGGCAAACACTGCAGCAGGAAATACTGCCGTATATATACCTTCCCAGGATATACACTAAAGAGAAACCATGTAACTGTGCATTGTAACAAACGGTGTAGCAGAAAGTTCAGTCTTATATACCTTTCCAGGATATACAAAGAGAAACCTCGTCAGCATCACTGTTCATCGTAGAATCATGGAGGGTAGAATACTCTGTAGCAGGAAAATATACAGCCTCATATGCTATGGCAGGGCATACACTAAAGAGAAACCATGTCAACGTCACTGTCACAACGCCACTGTTCACTATAACAAACTCTGTTGCAGGAAATACTGGCTTTATGTACAAACACCACACAAACCTACTTCCACGTATCTTTTCAACATACTTTACAAAGCATGATCAAACACACACATATTCAACTAGAAATGCCCAGGGTTGTAGCAAGGTTGGCACGATTTAAATCAATTGATTTAAATCACGATTTAAATCGCGATTTAAATCAAATGATTTTTTTAAAAAAATCATTGATTTAAATCAAGATTTTAGATTTTCTTGATTTTTTCACTTTCTTATCAGAATTTTCAATATATTTTACCCTGCATTCATACATCTTATAGTTTTGCTCATTTCCAATGTAAATTTGGCCCATAAACCCTCACCAAGGTAGCATTTCAACATTACAACTTGATTTATACAGTCGGTAAATGTGTAATAATTCACGCAGCAAAATTCATATATTGACTTTTTGATTTTTTTAAAAATGATCATTGTCCAATCCTGGATCAGTAATTTGAATCATTTACACTTTTTTGAAGATCAGAAACAGTTGATGTTCACATTGAAAGTGTAACACGAGGAGCAGGTGTAGAACATAAATCCTCAAAATAAAAAATGAATAAAAAAATCACTGTGTGTTTTAAATCAATAGAATTTTTTAAAATTAATCTTTTTTATTTTTATTTTTTAAGGTAGTGATTTGTTTTCCCAACCTTCAATCAATAACGGATTTAAATAATGTACACTTTTGTTAAAGATCAGAATGAAGCACGTGTTTTAAAGTGTAACAACATAAATCAATGAAATCAAAAAGAAAAATGATTGAAATCAAAAAAAATAATTCAAATAAAACTTTTTTTTTTATTTGTAAAAAAAAATGTGTACCGCCGCGGCAAAAGGGTCCAGTTGTCGACCCCTACATGTTGCTCATTGTAGTAAACTCCGCATCATAAGTTCTTACCCATGATTTCGACACGCCTGTAGATGAATTAAATGAAGGTTTTTCTAATAATTTTTGGCACACGAACCAAGTCTATTCAATTTGTAGTCAGAGTGTGTCAAGTTCTTTAACATGCAATACCGATTTACAAAGAACGAATGATTTTAAAAATTTACCTCTGAATTCCATTGTTGTAAATTGATCAATTACACGCAGAGATTATTATCAGTGCAAATGAGTGCAGGGCCAGTGGTTACTGTTAATACGGCTGCCAACGGGTCAATAATGCTAACGTGTGTCGTTACGATTAGTTGAATACCCCGCGCTGTGGAGCTAGTCCTTGTGTTATTGATCCCGGCTACTCACGGTAGCCAGTCATGATGTTTGTGGTTTTACCCTGAGTGTGCCGTTTAGGAATTTACAACAATTGAATCCAGAGGTACATTTTTAAAATCATCCGTTCTTTGCAAATTGGTATCGCATGTTAAAGAACACATTCTGACCACAAATTGATGATACTTGGTTGGTGTGCCAAAAATTATCATAAAAACGTTCATTAAATTTACTTACAGGTGTGTCAAAATCATGGGTAAGAACTTATGATGCGGAGTTTATATATGATGTATACAAATACCATACATTAGATATGCTACAAGGAGCAACATGTACGAGCCGACAACTGGACCCTTTTGCCGCGG
>JXSR01S036985.1:12558-33862 GCA_000969725.1 Ophiothrix spiculata | reverse complement strand
GCATCGCACCTCAAATGCTTCCAACTTCTTCATGTCATTCTTTTTGATGGTCCAGATTTCAGAGCCATACAGATGTACTGGGTTGACGAGTGTATTAACAAGCCGTAATTTGGTGGAGAGTGAGATGTCTTTATCACTCCAGATGCCCTGTAATGTCCCTAAAGGCTGTTGATGCCAATAATAACCTGTTTTTGATTTCGCATGAAATCATCTTTGTATTGCCTCGGTCAAAGGGCCGATTAAGAAAACATTTCCCCAAAAATTTGAGTTACAAGGTTTTGATAAAACAGCTAAGATATGCAGCAATTATTTTGATTTGGGACTGATCTCATTTGGTGTAACTTATGTAGCTCTGTCTTTATTTTGTGCATGGTATTTTTGTATGCTTTAATACATGCACATGGTAAAGTAGTATGTACTGTACTGTGGCAGGCAAAATCTTCAAGATCATATTTGCAAATTGTAGAGAGTAATACTGAAGGAGAACATGTGGTGAAATTGTTGTATGTATATAACAGACATGGTTCTTTGTAAGTTTGACCTAAAAGTGAGAAGGCAATACAGCTCACTCATTACAACCGCTTCCTTGTACTTTCGCTATGTTCCAGTCAGGGGTCAATATAATTTATTTTTTCTCAGGGGGCTAATTTTTTATTTTCAGCAAATAAAAATTGCCCTCTGACTTTCGTTCCAGGGGGCTATTTTGAGCTACTTGGGGGCTACTTTTTTCTACTTGGGATATTGTTGCTAAATATATTTATCATGTTATGATCAACATTTTAGGCAGTTTATACTCATCTACTTAAGTTTTACAAGTGGGGGTTATTGTTGTGCTTTTATAATATTTTTTCACCCTTTCCACCTTTGCAAGGGAGCTTTTTTTTATAAAAAAAGGGGGCGATTTGCTCTCGGCCCTCTGTGATTTCACATATATGTAAATATTCAAGATTTGTAATTCTTTCAGGCATGAGAATTTTCAGTTTTTTAAAGGAATTCAGTTTTTTTGGTTGCCAAAATTTATGTGTTTTCATTTATTTTCAGCCTATTTTGGAACGTTTTTTGCCTAATTTCACGCACTTTTTCAGTTTTTCTCACCACTTTCAGTTTTTTCATGAAAGGCCAATTCTCATGCCTGTTCTTTGATTACCCTTTGATTTCCTTGATCAACAGCAACAAACATACAATGTGAGAGTTGTAGAAGACAAGGTCTACATCAACACATCTGCAGAGCTGTCTCTCAAAGACCCTACACTTGATGCAACATCATATAAAGGTAAATGCAAACTTCCTTTGTTTTTAATTTGGCTGATCATCTTTGTAAAATTAAACATGTAAGCAAGTATAGCTATGATCAATCAAATCAATGTGCAAAGCGGTAACCTGCAGAGTGGCAAATTTCTTGCCCCTCAGCTAAAGCAAAAATGTGTAAAGTCAAACAGATATTTTTAAAAATGCAGCAAAAGTGAAAAACTAACGTTCTTATTCCTACAAGATTAGATTTATATGTTTCTTTGGTCACATGACAGGTGAACTGTTTATTTTGCTTCAAATTGAAATTGCATTTCATCTCATGTGAGGCAAGAAAGCCATATATCTACTAACGTTGGGATGGTTTACCCGTTTAAACAATGGAAACACCACTATATGTTTAGAAATGTCATGTCACGGTTAAACGGGACTCGCCTTTTTTGATCAACTTTGCGTGATTTTCTGTTCAGTGGACTATTTGGGTGACTATATTCAATGGTGCGGCCCTGTATGTAGGTTTCACATTGTTTACATTTCACTAGGCAGTAAAATATTTGCTAAAGAAACAAAGTTGTGTTGATTTCATGACTTTGTTTGTTAAATAAGTGTTTTGAAATAATATTTTGACCGCCTGTTATTTTGGTAAGTCATAAGTTGTATACAATTCGCCAGGAAACATAGTTTATTACAGTTTAAGTCGTTATCACTAGTATGGAAAAAACCCTTAACATTATTTGATTTGCATCCCAGAATTCTCTTTGTAAGAAAAGGCGGGTCCCGGACGGTACCTGTTTCATGCCAGAATTCAAATCCCAACTATAATAAACTAATCATAGCCTATGTTCCGTTTCTATGATGGTCTCATAAAAGAATTCCTTAAGCGCAATGTTTGTCTTGAGAAATATTATCCTCAGTTTTTGTATATTTTCTGCTTATTTCTAGCTGAGTTACATACAACATGATTCCATGTTTACTATAAAAAGACAACTCGATTGGAGTTGTTCTATAATATTTGTTGATTTATTTTCTAACTTGAACCTATAGAATTGAAATTAGCTATAAGTTAGTTTAGAAAATTATGTGTCTAGACAAAAAAACGATCCAAATTCTACTTAGCAAACTATCATAAGTAAAGTGTGCAATTAAATTATAGCATTAATAGGCCTTTAGGCCTACATATTTCAAAACTAATTGTTTTCCAAAAAAGTGGAAGGGGATTATGGCATAGTAGTGGATGTTTGTGGCGTCGTCGGAATTGTAAAAAGGGTTGACATTTGCCTCTAACTTCGACCAAATTTGGGTCATGGTTGCAGCAAGGGAACCCGTATAGATCTGTGGTCGAGGTCAAAGGTCACATACTGTCAAAGGTCACATACTGTCAAAGGTCATATAAGGGTAAAGTTGCAAAATAGGCTGAAATTGTCAATTTGGCCTCATCTGAAACGTTGAAGTCCGATTGGAACCGAACTTATGGATGTTATATGTGGTGAAAGGTCATATCAAAATATGGTCATATGAGGTCAAGTTGTAAAATAGGCTGAAAATGTCAATTTGGCCCAATGTGTAAAGTAAAAGTCTGAATGGAACCAAACTTGGGTTTTGGATATAATATAAGAACCCTAATATTTTGGGATCGCTTCGGCCAGGGGATCTTGTGGTTCCAAGAACCAGTATTTTTTCCTCGTCCAAGGGACATTATAGTCCTTTCCCAAAAATAGCTCAGACTTAACCCAAGAATACCCTGTGCTATGTAGTATATCATATGTCACTGTCCAAGTTTTACAGCCACAGCAGCCAGATTTTGTAAAGTTGTTATAATAGTTGTAAACTCTTCATGTGTTGCATAGACAAATGGAAGATATCAAGGCAACAGGTACATTACGCTGGTGCCTTCGATGTCGGCACTTCACTAAATTGATAAGACTGCCCATCATCACAGGTAGCGGCTGATGATACATATAATTGCACTCGCCCTATCTAAATACACGGCGATTATTCATAAGTGGAAGGCTATGGTAAAGAGGATGACAAAGGCTATGGTAAAGAGGATGACAAAATAGCAATGTTTACAATTACATGTGCGACTTCTGCATGACGCAACACGTTGTTAAATCTGCGCAATTACGTATGTGCCACGCATGGTTATGTTATGCATTTGACGCTCAAAGTAAATGCCGCCAGGACACGGGCCAAGTGCCAAGATTGATTAGCTGTTACTGGCGTCTTATTTTGGGCAAGACATTGGAGACCAGAGTACAGAATATTTGATGCTAGCAATCCCTTATTTAAGGGTTTTTGTAGCTTTTTAAACTTTTGCATCACCTGAAATTGAGACTGTCTTCTATCATGTTATAAACAAGGATGATATCAATTCAGTTTGGCGGAACTCACAATTCAGATACGTATCCGAATTCGGATACTCCGTATCACAATTCGGATACCCGTATCCGAATTCGGATTAAAAACAGCTGAAACGGGATATCAGCTGAAATGAATATTCAGTCATTTCAGCTTCGCCGCGCACCAAACCGGTATGTATAAAAGTCAATAACATTATTATCATTTGTCATCTAAATTATAACAAAATATTGGCCAAATTATTGTGCCTTCTGTGATAAGACGCTATCATGACATGTTTCGAAGCTGTTCCACTGGAATTGCACAGATGAAAATAACATTTCCACAGATACATTTATCATAAATGCAAGAAAGATGTTCTACATGTTTTTGCCAGCTTGCGCCATCGATTTGTTTTCTGCGCCACGAGAGGAGTATCAGAATTCAGATACCCCTCCATATCCTTATTCTGATATGGGTATCACAATTCGGATACGAAATGTGCGTGGGTATCCGAATTCGGATACGTATCCGAATTGTGAGTTCCACCGAAACTGAATTGAGCTTATTGGATACCTTTGTGAAATGACCCATTTTTCCTGTCATTATCCAGGTACTCAGCATGTCAGTGGAGTATCACCAGGTGATTCAGCAGACAACACGCTATGTCACTGGGCTGTTAAGGTACTATGCACTGCTGATCCAAGTGAAAAAGTAAGAAATGTAAATGGGAAATATTAATAAGACCAGGATTTAAAAGCCATTGCTTTATTTTTTGGCAGTAACTTCTTGATTACTATAGTTCTAGCTGTGTGTAAAGTTTAAGAACTTTAATGTGCCAGCAAGAATATACACAACACCACTCATCTTGGATTACATTAGTTTTTTTTTTCCTTTCATACACTCTGTGTGTCATCCAGCTAATCTGAATGCACAAATATAAATTACGTGGAGTGGATTGATAATCCACAATGGACTCTGCGTTTTGTGTTCCGCTTTGTGTGACTCTCATTTAGTTAGACAATAATAACTTTGCACCATCTATTTTTCGGTCATTGTGTGAATTCTGAGGTGATTGTTTCGGACCGAGGTATTTTTCTGAGGGAGCGCATATTATATTGTCATTAATAACCGCTTTTTGACATTTTAATGCCTTTAATAATGTTATGAAGAAATACTTTATTAAATTTCTTTCTTAAAGGTCTACTTATCCTTATAAGATAATTTCGATCAGTCCAGGCATGACAATCATCGCGTAATATGATAAACGCATGTGTCTGGGGTGTATACGTGCACTTGATGGGCGTTTTATGATAAAACGCATAAAGCCTTAATGACATCACATACGCGGGTCATTATAAGAAGTCATTGCTTGAAGCTTCATGATAATGACCGTGCAGTAACTTACCGCACAGATGTTTGCGTAAAAGTAGAAATAATCTTGTTAGATTGGATCACGCTATTGCGCAGGTTATTAACCCTAACTGTACAAAATCACAAAAAATCATAATCCACGTAGGTAGGAAAATCGCCTAAGTCCAAATACGTCATAGACCGAAGTTAGCAATGGTCACGCAATCGCTGCCATGGCAGCGCGTGCTCTGTGGCTTGACATAGTGACAGTTGGGTTGGGAAGCGAGAGGTCCCGGGTTCGATTCCAGGTGGAAACCCGCCATTTTTAACGTGCAGATTTCCGAGGAGATTGCTCAGTACGGTTAGGGTTAATGCGTGTGAATGTTGAATTGATTTTGAATTTGTGATAATCTGTCTACATCATACCCCAAACTGGTATTAAATACCAACTGATCTGGGCAAAGTTGGTATCAAAACAAAGCAGATCGAGAATGTGGCCTTTTGATACCTAGAATTCTGCAGATCAGTGATTAATCAGAAGCACATTTTCATGGAGCATCTAGCAATAAAGTGGTTAACTGTCTTATCAGTTATACCTTTTTGTGTATCATTGTAAGCCTTTTCTTGTTCAGAAACTTTTTCAGGACTTCTGAATATCCTACCGTAAAGGCCTAGAAACACTTCATCATTTTTGTAGTAATTTCATTCAGAATTTTTCTCATGGTGTTACATTTTACCACTATGTTAAATTTCATTTGGAATGAACATTTTCATTGTAATTTTTTCTCATAGAGAAACATTTTTGTCATGGGGTGTAATGTTCTACCATTTACCAAAATGTTCATGATGGTGAAAAAAAAAATTCGCATCGCGGCACATTTTGCAATGATTACTTATCTGTAGTATTTTGATAATTGATAGTACATAACTTTCTTTGGTAATAGTTATTAAACATATTTACCGTGGTCTTTTCATTATAATCTGAAATCTGTCCTTGACCGGTACCATGTCGATTTTATTCTGAAGAAAAGATTTGCTCAATGCTTCATATTTCTCCTATCTGAATTTTTTTATCATTCATTGAGTTTTAGCGATTATTCTGATCAATAATATTGTCTGGAAACTTTAGGTCAATATGCACTCATGGTAAAAATGATGAAGTCTATCTGGCCCTTTACTTTCTAATGTTTGTAATTTGTTATTATTTTGTGTCTCTTAACAACTCAGGTACGTTTGACACATGAAGTCCAAAAGAAGTGGGAGTCAGGAGAAATATCAGTAATAGGGAGCTGTACCCCACCAGACCACCCTGACAGGGTTGAAGGATTGAATGTAGTAGCACCGGGGAAAATAAAGAGAGGCAAAGGGGGGACGTTGGTAAGTAGCAACTGGGAACTGAAGGCCACCAGACCCTGATGTGTTTGAAGGATTAAATGTAGTAGCACCAGGGAAAATTAAGAGGGGCAAAGGGGGGACTTTGGTAAGTAGCGACTTGGGGTTGAAGACCACCAGACCCTGACGGGGCACTCCGGTGTAGATTGCCCCATTGTCAGCCGGCACAGTGCACCTGCAGCTAATATATAAATACTCTGTATTTTCTGAATGTTTTATGTACGGCCACGGCCACCTGGGCTCCCTGGAAGAACAGTGCTAGTGCATTGAAGGGATAACCCAGGATAAAGAAGAATGAAATAAATAAATATCTAGTAGTGAATATTGTTGCAGTATATATTTGAAGCTGTCAGTACATAAATGGCTAAATCAAATAAACTGTAGCCAAGCATGATAGATAACTAAATGGACATGTAGCACTTGATTCCAGTTTACTCCTCCTCAGTACAATCAAACCCACAAGTTTTTATAGCACAATGCTATGTGAGTAATTTGGAAGTTTGGTATATCTCATCCCACATGTCATCTGCAGTGTACACCTATTTCCCCTTCATCTAAAATCAGTTAGTAGAAATAAGCTTACTATAGTGAGAGAGAATTTTATGGGCTATTCTTGCATTTAGAGGGGAGTTTGGCTGAGCGGTTAGAGTGTTAGAGCAGCACATCTCCTTGTTTCCTTAAGCAAGAAACTTTACTTGTTTAGTGCTTTGAAGGGCATGTAAAGCCGTTGGTCCCATCTGAAGTGTTTCTGACACACTGTCTGATGTAAAAAAATGTCACAGGCTATTCGAGGAGAGTTGGAAAACTTTCCCGGTCATGTTGACTGTATCTTCAAAAGTATATCATTTCACTCTGGAACCAGAGAGCTCATCTAGATGCTGAATAGGCGTTGATGAGATTCAGTGTAGAAATGGAAGTTCACAAAACCAATCACTGTTTCTTTGCTTTCAGGCAAGTCGTATAGCAACCCTACATTCATTGGCTAATATAGAACAGTGGGCAATAGACCTGTCATGGGACGTCATAGCTAGATTTGGCAACACACAGCTAAATGGCAAGCCCCTACCAAAGGAGTTCTTCTCAGATTTTGTCAAGGTGGCTGGTGATGAAGCCAAGGTATGTGTGTGGATCATATCATTAGCTTTAGCCCATAGATTAATAAAAGTCCAGATAGGAAACTTGTTTATTTGCACCCTAAAAATCCGGCTTAGTTAGGGGATTGCGCCACGCGGGCGCCATGTCTGGACCGACGCTGCGCGAGTGTGTAGTGACCCACCTCTGCGTTCAGCCTTGCGCTACTATTACTTGACTACAACACAATACGCATCTTACATTTTTCCGCTAAATTGGGCGTAAGCAAGGAACAGCGCTTGACTGGCTCGAAAGCCACATTCTCAGTCAAATTACCATTTAGTTGCCAGAGTACGCTTTAGCCTAGGAATAACTACACAGCCATTTTCCTCTTGACTATTTTTCTGAAGGGCTGTGGCATTTTTACTTCATGCACTCATCTATAGGCAGAAGCGGACATCTGGGCGTCTTGTTTACACCCGGGACCTTTGTCCGATTTAGGGCGGTGAAAATAATTGCCAACTATGAACTTCCCATTCAATTCTATGGAGAAAATGCCGGCTTGCGGAAATTTTGATGATTTTTTTCCAATTTTCAAAATATTTAGAAATTGAAGGGATGCCTTGCTGAAGTATTGATTGTTTTCACCACTCACAAAGTCAAACGCGAATTATTTTTAGGTAATTGTGGTGCATATGATGTAGAACCGATTTCAGCTATTATATACCTGGGAAGGTATGCAGCACATCCCCATATAGTCTCTTTTGCACTGAGCACCATCCTGACGGTGCATCAAAAACACAAAATAAAATAGGATAATGGAATGCAAAAGATGTGTGCATGTAGACAGACTGCATGAACTTGGCATGAAATGAATGGATATTGAACTTATGCATATACTTTATTTTGTTCTTTTGAGCCTACGCATACATAAACCAATACACAAACAGGGTAGTGATTTTACAAAAATAATCAACAATTTTGATGATGTTTCGTTTTGTTTTCTCTTTAAAGCACTTCAAGTTGTTGGATGATAGGCTTCATAGTCTTGAGAGTCATTTTGGCTCTCACCCAGTTCATAATGGTTAGTAATAATGTATATGATACAAGTCTATTGGTATTAAAGGCTAATGAGAAATAAAGGCTAATGATGATGAAAATGAATGATAAATAAAAAAAAAAAATAAATGTCGCTGCTTATATAGCGCTTTTCCATAATTGATCAAAGCGCTTTACATTTATTCCGTTACCACTAGAATACAGCCAGCTGCCTATTCAAGTGCTCAATGTCAATATTCCTAGTAACTCCCCATATAACGCTTGGGTCGACGAGGCAAGTGTGATAAAGTGATTTGACCAGGTTCACAACACGTTGGCACCAATGGGGCTCGAACTCACAACCTCACGTTTATGAGTCCTGCCGATTTCCGCTAGACCATACGTGCCCATCCATGATGCATAGATGTTAGAGTTCCAGAAATTTGCAGAATTCTGAGAAATTACAGTTATTTAAAAAAATTAAAATTGTGACGATTCCAAAGAGACCTAAACCTTAGTGGAGAAAATGAATAATTTAAGAATTCAAGAGATTTTCAGAATTTTGGGTATTTATTTTTGACAATAAGTTTCTGGTTATAACTGCAAGGCTGCAAAAAAAGGCTGCAAAAAAATTTGCAAAATGTTTGTTTTGTACTTAAATAATGAAAATTTTAAATTTTCTTCTTCACCCTACCAGTGTTGTGCCCTGTGAACCACGATCAGGGTGTGAGAGTTCAGCATTTATTGCAGGGTTTTTGTATCTTCCAAAATACTCATAATTTCAGCTCAGCTTTTTCTTTTATTTTCTGCTTGTTTTTGGCATTTTGTCAAAATTTTAAGCAGTTTTTAGCAATTTTTATTAGCCAATTCTCACCCCCCCCCCCCACATGATAAACACTTTATCATGCGGGTACATGGCAAGTACATGGCTTAAGTTTAGGAAGTTTGGAAATGATACTTATTTGCATCCCTGGATTATGCTTCATACTAGCGTTCACTATGATTAGAATATTGCATGCATTATGACATAATATGTGATGACTCACACCGAAAGGAGTAGTCTATGGGCTCAGACTCGAAACCCTCCCCCCTAGGGGGATTTTTGGAGACAGGTATTTTTGGAACCCTTACCCCCTGAGATGTTCAAATCAGGTTGTCTGCAAATTGACCAGTGGTGGGTGTGGCCGTGAGGGCGCTTTTTTTCAAAATGGCCGCCAAAATAGTATATTTTCATCATAAACCACTTCAAGAAACCTGTAAACAACTTTATATCCAAATTTATCATTGTTAAATGGCTTTTAGATATTAATCAAATACATTGGAATAAAAAATGATGTCACATGCACATTAAATATTCAAAATGGCTGCCAAAATGGCCGCCAAATAGCATATTTACAAGAAAATTGACCAATTTGGCCTTTCCATTGCCTAATATTATAAAATAACCAATAGAAAGACATGTTAAGGATTATAATAGGATCATCCTGTCATTAAATCATGTCATTCACGATTCAAATTCAAACTGGCGCCCATGTAAGATCCAAAATGGCTGCCAAAATACAATTTTGTTACTTAAAATGGGCTGTAGTGACACTAAAACAAGAATAAACCCCTTTATAATGTGGACTAATTAAAAGAAAATTGCCTTTATGAGAAGAAGACACCAATTCATGTTGCTAATATGCTTTACATCAAAAATGGCATTCATAATAAGGTCCAAAATGGCCGCAAAAATGCATTTTTGTCTCTCAAAATTCTGTGAAAATGATATCAGAATAGGATTAAAGCAAAAACTCATTCCATTTAATAGAAAATGGATGGCTGTTAGAGTAATAAAGGATCAATTATTTCCTAAACTATGTTGCTAACATGTTTAAAATCCAAAGTGGTGCCCATAATAAGGTCCAAAATGACTACCAAAATACATTTTTGTCATCTAAAAATGGATTAAGAGTGCCATTAAAACCCTGTTAAAGACTTATTTTTTCAAAATTTCAAATTAATCAAAGGAAAATGACTTGCCATCAGATCATTCTGTCATCAAATCATATTTTTTACATTAAATTCAAAATGCACCCATGTTAGATGGCCACCAATTTTGTCACTTGAAATGGACTAAAGTGACATAATATATGAAACAGGATTAAAACCTATAACGCATTCAAATTTAATGAAAAATTAATTAAAGTGACATAAAAATAGATTATAAAAAGTATCATCATTCGAAATGATTAATAAACAATTGCTTTTTAGAGCAATATTTATAACAGACCAAAAAACTTACACACTTTTTCAAAACAACCAATTGAAAATGACTGAGGGTACCTTGAGACCTAATTCTCCCTTAATTCTCTTGCTAACATGTTTCAAATACATATTGGTGCCCACAACAAGGTCCACAATAACCGCCATTTTTTGCCACACAAACATGGGTCATTGACATTACAACAGGATTAACAACCTTAATATTCAAAATCACAAACGAAAAATGACTTTTAGGGTATTAAAACAACAGATCAATTCTATATCCGGAATCTGAAATCTGTTGCTAACATGTTTGTTTATGATATTGAAATAAATGAATCTGAATCCGAATGTTTCATATCCAAACTGCTGCCAATTAAAGGGTTATTCATTGGCAGCATTGGCTAATCCTAATCATAAGGTTCAAAATGGTCATCAAAATGGATTTTTTGTTCACTAAATATATTGGGGGAGAAGAGAAAACTTAAAACTGTAGTTGACATAATGATCAATGGAAATGGCTTTGGATCTATCAACAGATCAATTCCTTCTTAAAGTATGTAGTTAATATAATTCTAATCCAAAATGGAACCTCTTTATTAAAAGGTCCACAAGTGGTGCCAAAATGTAATTTAAAACTAAAAAATGCAAAAGTAGGAGATAAATACACAGCTATAAAAACAGTGAATATTCAAACTAACCAATGGAAACTGTTTATAAGGGTTACAAAAGAAACATTTCTCCCCAGATCACTGTTATAAAACCTGTTTTTAAATCCAAAACGGTGCTTATACAATGAGGTCGAAAATAGCTACCAAATACATTTTGCAATAAAAATGAACTGGGTTGACATTAAAACTGCTTTAAATATTGCAAAATAATCAATGGAAAATAGTTCCTTAGAAACAGATGTCTTCAAAATATGATATTAACATGTTGCAAATCCTAACAGGCACCCATAACGAGGTTCATCACTACCATCAAAATACCTAAAAATGTATTTGGCAGCCATTTTGTACCTTATTATGGACATCACTTAGATTTGAAAATGAAATTAATCCAAATTAAGGTAGTAGTAGGCTGGTTGTTGGACTCTAAGCCATTTTCCTTTTGATTTTTTTTTTGAATATTAAAGCTTTTTATTGCTGTTTTAATGACACTGTGATTCATTTTGAGCAACAAAATTGTATTTAAGCGGCGAGTTTGGGCCTAATTATGGGGCCACTTTGGATATGAAACATGATAACATGGGGTACAAGTAGGTCCGTTATTACCACAGAGCTATTTTCCATCAATTATTTTCAATATTCAACGCTTTAAATGCTGTTTAAATGCCACTCTTATTCATTTTAAGTGTATTTGGCAGCCATTTTGGATCATATTACAGAAGCCATATTGGATTTTAAATATTTGGTACCAAATATTTTGACAACCCCATCAATGGAGAAGTGGGTTTGTTGTTACACTGAGAGCCATTATTTACTGATTATCTTGACTATGACAGATTTTTAATTCCATTTTAGTCCTACTCTAACCCATTATTAGGGATGAAAATGTATTTTGGTGGCCAATTTGGACCCTTTTTGGTACCATTTTGGACTTGAAACATGTTAATATCCAAACGTTAAGGAAGTATGAGTGAATTGTTATCTTTAAAGCCACTTTTAATTGATGATATTGAATATTTAAGGATTTTTTTAATGTTATTTTACTTAACACCCAATCCATTTTACGCACTTTGATTGAGAAAAATGTATCATGGCGGCCATTTTTGAATATGTTTTGGGCGCCATTTTGGATTTGAAATATATGAATGACATCATACTAGGACAATATGATCCTGTAGAGAACAAAAATGTTTCTTTCTATTGATTGTTAGTGATTTTAGGCATTTTAAAGTCTTGTTTTGGTATATTTTTATGAAATAACGTTAATTGGCGGCCATTTTGAATTTTAAACATGCATATGTCGTAATTTTATGACAAATTTATTTGTTGCAACTCCCAAAGCTGTTTCTGGCTGATCAAACTGGACATGAAGTGGTTTACATATCAATTAAAACTGTTTTATGGTGAAAATATGCTATTTTGGCGGCCATTTTGAAAAAAGCACCCTCACGGCCCCACCCACCACTGGGCAATTTGCAGACAACCTGATTTCAAAACCTTAATGCATAAGGATCCCAAAAATGCCTGTCTCCGAAAATCCCCCTAGGGGGGGAGGGGGGGTTGGCATAGCCCATAGACTAGAGGGACTTTGAAGAAGATATCAATTTTGATTTTTTCATTTCATCTGTTGCAACATTTTCTAAGCTTTAAAATGACACCTTACTTGTTGAAATTGATCAAGGCGATCAAATTTTACAACAGAAAATCAGCTCGAAATTCTTATTATTTTCTTTATTTTTTGCTGCCTAATTTCACCTGTATCTTGAAAAGTTTTCTGTCGCAAAGTCCCCCTTTTCGGTATGAGTCATCACATATAAGATGAGCAAAACATATCATGTTATATGTCATATCTAATATTTTGAAGGTTTTAATTTGACTCCTGTGGCAGTTAGTCATGTGAGTGCAAGAAAGTCGGATCTGCAATGGCTGCCATATGTTATATTTATTTAATGCCTTATCACTATAGTGTGAAAATTGCCCATAATTTCTCTCCCATATGTCAGTGGCTCTTGAACTGGTTCTTCAGGTGACGGTGTCACCTGAAGAACCAATTCAAGAGCCACTAACCCAAGACTGGACATTATACAGTGTGCAATGGAAATTTATGAAATAAGGCAGCTATTACAGATACGACTTTCTTGCACCCACATGACGAGTTGTAGTTGGTACTGCAGCAGACAACTACGTACTTGCAATTTTTAGCTGTTGCAATGCTGCACGACAATGCTGCAATTTGAATATTCATGATATTGCTGTAATGGTTTGTCACAAGAAAAATTAAATTCATTGCAACTGGAAAAGATGTGCGTTGCGACCACCACGTTAAAGTAATTGATATATATCGCCTTCTCGTGCTTTGTTCACGTTTCATGTTAAATTTTCAAAAGATTGAGATTGCACACTTGTAATTGTTGATGTCACACTTCTCGTGTGTAAAAACAAAAACAGATGTACTCTAAGCCACCTTCAGTCTTGAATCTTCTAATGTATAACAGGCATTATAGCACACTTTCTTAAGAACATAAGCTTGTTGTTAATAGGATGTATATTTTGCCAATCTGATTTTAAATATTTTCCTTCCATCCTCTTCTAGGTCTATGGCAATCTGCTACAGAAACCAAAGATAACTTGTTAGCCAGACTAGCTGTTGTCCATATGGTGCATGAAGCAAGGTATGTATATGATTGTACAAATGTGATGACTCACACCGAAAAGGGGGACATTGCGACAGAACACTTTTCAAGATACTGGTAAAAATAGGTAGCAAAAAATAAAGCAAATAATAAGAATTTCCAGCAGATTTTCTGTTGTAAAATATGAACGCCTTTATCAATTTCGACAAATAAGGTGTCATTTTAAAGCTTAGAAAATGCTGTAACAGATGATCATCTGCAAAGTCCCCCCTTTCAAATAAGAAAAAGATTGAAACCGTGAACAAATACATCTTACAAATAAGAAAGAGATTGGGACTATAGGGGAGAACTTGAGTATGGTGTATGACTAGAAAAATTAGGTCTCATGTCTGTGTGCAATAGATATAACTATCTTGCTATTTCCTTTATTGCTAAGTGTTTTTATTCTAAACACGATATTGATCCTTTTGAATATATTTCCATCAATACTCGTCATAGTGATTCTCTCAAGTTTACTCACTCTTATGCCAGAACTGATAGTTTTAAATACACAGTTTTCAATCGTTTCCCAGTCTATTTTGATCAACTTCCTCCAGCTCTCAAAGACCAGTTCTTGTTTAGTATGTCTAAGTTCCTTGTAAATCTTAAAGAACATTTTAGAGCAATTAGCTGGATTTCAAAACAGTGTTCTTAGGTATATATATATTTTTTTTCTTTTTTAAGTTTGTGCTTATTTTTTAAGCCTCCCTTGTTGGTGAAGTTATGCAGTATGCATTCCTTGCCCTGTTCACTTGTGTTGCTCGTCTGTGTCCCCATGGGAGCCTTTTAGGTTTAGCCACTTAGAAAGTGACTTTGTCACTATTTGGCTATCCCTGCCAGGGGTTCTCTTGTCTATGCCTTGTTCCTGGTTTTAAAAGGGATGCATTCTTAATACTTTCTCCAACCTAGGATGATTTCTATGACATTCCTGTCTTATATTTTCATATTTCTATACTTTGGTATTATATGTAAGTACTGTAATTGTTGATATTGTGCAATATTTCTACATGTGTGTTTTTACTGACAAATAAAATAATATGATATGATATAGATAATAGAGGGGAGAAAAACCAGAATACCTATACAAATAAGTGTAACATTGGCACAAATTGGAGGTATTTGGGTACACACAAAATCAAAAGTGCAGATATTCAGTTTTGTATAGAGAAAAACTTGGAAATACCATTTTATGCAAAGGTTATGCAAACTAAAGGCAAAGATAGTTGCTTGTTTCAATATTTACGTATTACGACAAGATGTGATACATCATCGGCAAAATAAACCCAAGTACCTTAAATTTGATACTACTTCTGCTGTACTGACTGAATAGCCTTTTTGTCAATTTTACGTATTTTAGCAAACCTACCAATTTAACATTTCAAGCATTTGTAACACCAAATTGCTTTCAGTACATAATTACATATTTCATATTTGTTTATTAAAATGAATATTCATTAGTTTGATTTTGTTAAGGATAATGCAAACTTCACTGTGATGCCAACATAATATTTCTTGGAAGAAACTCAGACGTTATAGTCATTTCAGCCGGAAATTATATGTTTATCTATATTTCTGATTTTTTGCCGATCTGGAAAATGACACAAAGGTGTAAACTTAAGAATAGAGTATGCTTAAAACATGAAATTAGTATCAAAGTTTATGTTCAGCTTGATTCTTATGGCTCTGTTGAGTAAAACTAGTTTCAGTCTTGTGTAATTGTATCATATCATGCTTAATTGCCATTACAACTGTTCTATTGTGTTGGGTGATTGACACAAAGTTCAATTCATATGAATTAATTTTTCTCAAAGTGGCACTATGATTTCAAATGCCAAGATTTTACATGGGTTGTTTACAAGATTTACGATATGTTTGGTGCATCGTACCAGTCTCTAATTCGTTGGACGCTGACAAGAGACCAAATGACATAGGCCAGTGACTTGACGGTGTCCTGACGGAGACAGGGCAGTATTTCCGAGCCCGAGAAGCGCTAAAAGCATGCCCAAGGAGTTAAAACCTTGGGAATTTTAAAACCATTCTATGTTATGGTCAAATAACAACCGGCGGCTGACCAGTGACCAACCGGTCAATGTAAGCAATCACCGATGTCATACCAATGTTTGGCCAGACCTTTCGATTGCCAGACATCAGTTGTCGGCCTGTTGTGCATCCAAATCATGATCATTGATTTATTGGCTCACTTACTTTTCAAATGATGTACGTTCTAATGATACTCTTGACTGTGTCAAGTTGAAGATTGCACACAACTTGATGTCATTGAGACATTGCTCCAACCAAAACAGAGACACACAATCAGCAAGACGGATGATTATGAGCAATTCATGATCCACTTTTCACCCTCAAAGTCACCTCTATCAGATTTGAGTTTTTTAGCTTATAAGAATCCTCAACTGATATATGTTGCAGTCACCAAACCATTTTTTCATATATGCTTGCATTTTTTTTTAGAAAAAAGAGAAAATGTGTCATTTTCTTATTATTATCGGGGGCCCAACAGTAATTATAAAACAGTAGACTTTAGGGATTTTCATAATGCTGAAAAGCTTGTAACTTGGAAACGAACAGTCAGAATCAAGTGAAATTTTCAATATATATTTATGTTGTACTCTTCTTTTAATTATATAGAAATTATTTTTGAGTGATTATTTGTTATTTATGGATCTTATATTGTTTTTGATTTCTTTCATTTATAGAGGTCTTGATGTTCACCCAAAGACACAAGACAGATTTGCCAGGCAGAATGATACTGATTCTGTAGATATGTTAGAAGTGATTTACACCGATGAGATTACCCACGTAGCAGCCGGCCTCAAGTGGTTCACCTATGTATGCAGGAACTCACAGCCAGTCCTGGAGTGTATTCCAAAATTCCATGAAATGGTTAAAGCACATTTCAGGTAAAAATTGCTGTTTGATTTTAGCTACATATTGATATCAGTACTGATTATTATTGTGATTTGTGAATTTGTTATGTCTTATTTTAATAGTGTAAGGTAAGGGTTTATTAGCTGCAAGAGGTTTTGGTATTAGCTTTCAACAATTCTGTGAAAATTTGCCTTTTCATCATGGCATGAGTACAGAACCTTAAAATTCCCCGTTTTTAACACTCAGCACTCTACATCTTTACAATGGAGTACTTAGTAATATTCATGTTGGTTCATTAAATTGTTGCCAACAATCCATCTGTTTGTCATTACAAACAAAACGAGGGAAAAGATAAATTGGCATGTTGAGATTGTCACAAATTTTTAATGTGCAACAGCATTGATATTTTTTACCACGCTATCTTGATAAAATTGTATGTTGATTGAAATTTACATGTAACTAATGAGTTTGAAGCACCCAACACATAATTTCAACTTGCTATTTTAGCTTTCATCAGTTGTGTATCCCTTGCAGAATTATAACTGCATTAAGGGAGATGGCCCAATCGCTTGGAAAGAGAAACGGGCACTCAAACCAGTGCAAAAACAGGCCATCCCATTTACCTTCCCCTCTTGAATATATTTGTTTTTCAGAGGATTTTTGAAACCACCGTTCAATGAAGAAGGAAGACAGACTGCTGGAATGACTAAAGAGGTATTTGAATTTCATCGGGTATATACTCCATAAAATGTAACCTGTCATATCGAAAGGTACCGTAAGGGTCCCAAAAATCAAAATGGATTTTTTTGTTTCATCTAAAAGCTTAGATTTTAAGCTTGAAAATGACACCATACTTTTGGTTATTGGAAGTTTGGTTGCAAAGTTACATCCAAATTGGTAAAAGGCATTTTACTGATTCTGAAAACTAGAGTTCTGAGAACATCAAGTTTATAATTTTTGTACTTAATAAAACTTGAATGGAGAGAGGATTTTGTTATTTTGGTTTTAACACATTTTTCTTGTGTTTTGGATGTTGATACCTGATTAATAGGATAGAATACGCTTCAAAGGTAACATTTCTGATGAAATTATATAGAAATCCTACCGTGGACCTGATTTATTACTATGCTCAGCTTCAATGGCTTGTATCTCGTAATTTACTATGCCGACCTTAAGGTACCTTTCAATAGGACGGGCCACAAATGTGAAGTTCAAACCAAAGTTATCACCCACATTCAAGTTGCACATCAAGTTTTTTCTATTTATAGTTTGCACAATTATGATTGCAACTGACAGAGTAGAAGTGTATTTTTCAACATTAATATGCAGAATATACTTGTGAATGTTGTCAATCATCCATTAGAATAAATAGAGAAATTAAATATTTTCTGTGAACTTAATTTTTTAATTCAGTGCAACATTTCAAATCCTATCCCTATAAGTTAATGTACCAACACTAGTGTCTTACTGATTTGATCGGATGGATCGGAATCAGACCGATTTAAAGTTTATTGAAGTCTGAATCGGAATTACAAATAAGTCTATATTCTGCCGACCTCATGAACAGATTCAATGAACCCTATAGCTAGGAAAAGTGTAACTTGCCCTCTTATTCTAGACAGGGAATTCAAGACCAATAGTGATTGGGAGTGAATGAGGGGTCAAGTCTCCCATTGATGCTTGCATTAATGCTCACTTGTAAACACATAGGCCTATTAATTTTAAGTAATGTTGAAATTGATTTTTTTTTTTGATCTCCAGTGGTATATGCCTTTGGTGAAGCCACCCAATCAATCAATGGACACCAGGAAAGCAAGCTGTGATAGGACAAGGAAAGATGATGCTACAGGATGTAAGAACTTTGAGATCAAGGATGGTGAAAAAAGGTGACACAAAGGATGCTGAGGTATGCTGGTAATAAAACAAACAAATATAACTTGGATAAGTTGCTGATGACTTACAACGACTCCAAGGTCAAATATGAGAAGGAAACGAGAGACAAACAGCGATGCCCAGGAAGATATTGTAAGTTGCAATGATCAACTTGTTTTCATTGATTCACTATAGAGAATTCAGTGCTATTAATGTTGAATTCAGTGCTATGAATTCAGTGCTATTAATGTTGCATCAGTGGCAACTCAATGATGCTTGTTATTGTAACTATGCAGCTATGGTGTTTTCTGGTATAACAGTCATAATGTGAGTGCAAGAAAGATATATCTGGCAATAGCTGCCATTTTTCATAAATTCATTTTGATTTTTGTAACAACCACCGAAAGGGATGACCTTTTATTTTTCTTATTTTGAATATTTTTTAGACTGTAAACATCTAGTTTTGGTTAGGTGGCTTTTGAAATTTCAAGAACCACTGACATATAGGAGAGAAATTTGAGAATTCTTTTGCATTTCAGTGACAAAGTTTGATAAATATAACATATAGTCCGGTCGCGTAGCCAGGGGGGTGCGGAAGGGGCGCGCGCACCTCGGGGTCTACACAAAAAATGGAAAAAATAAACGTAAAACAATATGAAAACAATGAAAAAATGATGTAGTAGTCCTAATTACTGCTAATAATACATTTGGCGACCCGTCCAATACAGGCAGGTACCCCTGTGACACCTGGATCCGTCGCCGTTTTGGATTAGGTTTTTTTTGCGCACCCCCGGGGTACGCAATCCTGGCTACGCATATGTAGTCATTGCAAATATGACTTTCTTGCAATCTCATTGCACCTATGTTATAACCATATTTGTAGTATAGTTTTACATGAAACTGCCAATCATGTTAGTTCCTATTTGATGGGACTTTTAAATTACAAAGAATTTATATAGGGTTAAAAGTAACACAAAGTAAACTTTTTGAGTAGATATACAATTGAAATTGTTGGTTTTTTGAGAAAGGCTTGTACGACAGGAATTCATAACAATTGGTAGATTTTAACAGGTTCGCCGTCGGACAAGTTCAAGACAGTTCAAAACTTGACCGACGGCGAACCTGTTAAAATCTACCAATTGAAATTGTATTATACATTAAGAAATTCAAACAATGCGGAATTTTTATCATCTGTAATATAAGTTTTATGATGCACCTATTGATCTCCTGGGAATTGCATGAGATAGCAAAGAAGTCCCGGAAAAGATTAATACCAAATTATGACTATTTACTATTTATGCACACAGTTAAGTTTCACATGTGCAAGACACTTCATTATTAAGCCATTTAAATCTGACAAGCTGGTATTCCGGCAATCGTAAATGAACCTTATACCCAACGAGCCGAATTATCGTCATTAGCAACTCTGTTAGAAACCTGATGTGACTGCCTCAGACCTGAAGTATCCTTTTTCCAAATGTTAAATCTCCCAATCCCTAGTCTCAAGTTCCTATAAATCTGTGTAATGTTCTAAATTTGCCGTGTTGGTTTAGTCTATTACTACTCAAGTTATCACAGCATAAGACATGGTCATATTCTCTAGATGTCTGAAGTTTTATCGTAGAGGCTGATTGGTATTTTATATCTAAAGCACTACACTGTGGGAAACAGGTCTTAAGTTTAAAGCAATACTATTCAATTTACCACCAATGCTTGTTTCCCCCTGGATGGTTGTTGGTGGCTTAATTATACGACATTGTAAAATATTTTACACCTAAATCATCAGTTTTACACACAAATGAATCCTTTCTCAATTCTGCTTCACGCCAAAAATTGGAATTCAATATCAAACCACACAAGTCTTTGTAAGCTTTTTGGGTTATCAGTACTCAGTTTTCTTGAGGTGAACATTTTCTGCAAATATCCTCTAGCTATTGGTGGATGTGGTTGCGAAACATCAAGACCTAGAGGTTTCAGCTCTTTAAAGGGGCATTTGACAAAATTTCAAAGTTTTATTTGTGGATGACTTACACTTCGTATGCTAAAAAATAGCAGTCAATTACTAAAAATTGGGAAAATTTCGATCAAATCCTACAGAAAAGTCAAAAATTTGAATTTTATTTTATTTCTTGATTTTGGGTATGAGGCTTTTCTCTAAACGCATTTATTGATGCTATATATCATAAAAGAGCCAGATTTTTTTTTGTAAAACATTCCTTTTACATCATATATTGCAGATTAATCGAAAGAAGTTTGAAGTTTGCATTAGATCTCCTGAAAAGGCCAATTTAAAAAATCAACTATTATAGAGGGCAGTATTTATCGTTGTCGACAACGATAATTAGAAATAAAAGAATATCTAAATGGTGGCATTTCATGAGGTGGGTCAAAAATGTGTTACATGGTCAAAATGGTCAAAAAAACAATTGTTTGATATAATGTTGATATTATTGATCTCATTCAATTCAAGTATGTTTTTAGCCAAATATCACTTTTGTTTTGGCATAATGGACTAATTACGGT
>JXSR01S036980.1:13237-26839 GCA_000969725.1 Ophiothrix spiculata | reverse complement strand
AGTCACAACTTCCGTACCAAATATGACTACTATGTATGGGCCTACGACTACATGTGTTTGTTACTAACAATATGTGATGTTCTCAACTACCCCGAATGGACCCCAGATGTTAAATATGGGACCTGTTGTGCAGAAATCACTACTTTTGTACCAAATATGACTACTAACTACCCTGACTGGGCCCCAGATGTTAATGGGACTTGTCGTGCAGTCACAACTTCCGTACCAAATATGACTACTATGTATGGGCCTACAACTACACGTGTTTGTTACTAACAATATGCGGTGGAACTTTGTCAACATTTGAAGACTTGCACTGAAATATGTACCTATGTTCTTCTGTAAAGATTCGTGCCTCGTAAATGTTACAGATTTAAAACAATACATCTGTTCTGTTGTAAAGATTCGGGCCTTGTAAATGTTACATATTTACCACAATACTATTCCCAGCTCAAACCCATGGACTATGATGAAGATGGAACTACTTGAAATAAAAAAAAAAATATCGCTTTGTAAGTTCCACTGACAGTTGCTTGATCAAAGGGGGTGCCGGGTGGGGATGATGTGTGAGCCTTGAATTTCTCGCAAGCGTGATTGAAGAACTCCAATTGTTTCTGCAAATGTTGATGTTTTTTAATGTGTCTGGTCCACGCGCTGTCCATGCGTACCAGTACGCGCTAGTTTCCGAGTTGGTAAGTGCCGCAATACGCATGCGCATATACTCTGAGTAGTTTTTTGAAGCTAAAAATTGCCATATTTTAATATTTTTCTGGAAAATTAGTTCGGTGACCCCCAATTTTTATTGTTTTATTTTAAAGAACATACTTGTGCGCAACTTTTGTGAAAAAATTGACAAAAAAAATCTGGTGGAATTTTTTAATCAACACTAAATAATATAACTTTTGCTACATTTCCCGTAGACCCCTGTACTAATTTTCCCCAAAAAACTCCAAAAATACTGTATTTAAACCGACTCGCATGCAAAAACAAGTCTGGTGATCCCTAATTTTTATTTTAAAAATCGGTTCTACATCGATAAAATATCAATCATGCCGATTTTTACTAGAAAATTTCTGGCAGATCTATCATGGACCAGACACCTTAATGGGTACAAACAGCCATTTTTATGAACAAAGGTATATAAAGTAATCTAAAATCTCACAAATTTATCAAAATTTTCTCAATTTGTTTGAATCATTTGAAAAAAAACCCCATCTGATTGACTTACCCTACAAGGAAGATCTGGTTGCCTGTAAAGTAGTTTTTTTTCTTGTTACCTAAGGGATGATTTTTTGGGACAATGTAGAGCCAAAAAAAGTATTCAACTTGAACTATGTATGGTGTAAATGTGTTTCTAAAGTGCAAAGTACTGTAAATTTACTTAATTATGAAACTTTCAATTTACTTAATTTTGAAACAATAATATAATAATCTATTTGTAAACTATTTTTTATATTTAATCTATTTTTATATATGCAGCAAATTTAATGGAATAATGTGTATAAATTGAGGAAGTTTTGGCTTGCTCTTTACTGTAGTCTTTCAGGAGGTCTTTTAATTCAAATACTTAAATTTCCAAGATAATTTATATATATACTGAGAAATAAATTCATAAGAAAACTAAGATTTTGTTTCATTTGTTGTTAATCACACCTATTCCTCCATGTTAAAAACCCCATCTGTTTTGAAATTCCTATATCATAAAATACCCCCCCCCCAAAAAAAAAAAAAACCTGACCTCTGCCACCCTGACCCAATATCCATGAGCAATGCTAAGCAATTGGTGTGTGTTGTAATAAAACGCTGATGTAAACTATGTTATTTTATAATTGGGAGGTGCTAATTGCATTCTCATCCACAGGGACAACCAGATGTATATTTTTCCAGCAGGACAAAATTCGTCTTAGTCCATGGCTAAATTAAGACCAAGTTGATTTTTTTTTTGTGCATGCAAGATTTTGTTGTAAGAACCTTGGTGTTACTGTACCATAGATTTACAAAGGAGATACCAGGCTTGCCACCATTTTGAATTTTTCATCGTAAGTTTTAATGTCACTTTTGTGATCAACTTGAATAAGAAAACTTAAAAGCTAACATGATAGTGTCTATGATGATTAAATGTAAAAGTCAAAAGTTTACATACAAATAACTCTCTTTAGTCTCCTCTACCATTTCCAGTATGTAGCATAACAGTCAGGGGATGTTTGAATGTCCTCCTGAAGAGAATGAAAAGAAAGGGCGGAAAGAAATGGAAAGAAGGGAAAAGAAAAGAAAGAAAAAGAGATGCTGGAAAAGAGAAGAGGAAGGAAAGTTGGAGAAATATATTATCAGTCAAGTTAAACGGTAAGGTACAGAAGCGGTACAGAAGGTCCAAAGATTGAACCCTTGCTGATGCCAAAATTTGAGGATGCTTGAAATTCTCTTGGACAAGGAACTAACTGTCAATTGTCTTATTTATGAAAACCTGAAAGAAACTCAGGGAGCTGATCTGGGCATCAATGGTGCATGATGTGCACTGATCAAGGTTTAGCACCCATAGAGGTTTTCGCAGGACCTGAAATAATGCTTGGTGGAGCTTACAACGTAACGGAGCTTACTTGGGCCACAGTGGTCAGCAAACATGTGTAAAGTGTGCTGAGACCGTGTGGAATTACAAACCAGGGAGACATAGCATACTTAAAATCCTCTGTATTTGTTTATTTATTTTTTTAACTAATTATAGATTCTGTAAAAGAATTATGAAAGTCAGATAAACGCCTCTTGAGATATATGGCTAAATAAAGGTTTTGTGCGGAAACAATTTCCAGCGGCAGTGTATGAGAATGATATCAACCTTGCAATACAAAGGATCCCCTCCTCCCCAAGATCAAGATGTTTTAGCATGTTATTGAATTGGTTCTTGATTGTATGCTTATACACGGTGCTAATCATCAGTTAGAGAGGCAAGACTATTTCCCAAAATGATGGGTTGACACCAGGCTACATATTTCCTTTTTTTAACTCTAGATGGACCAGGAACCTGAGATATTAATCTGATTATTTTCCAGCAAATTACTTTTATTTCTAAAAAGCCTACATATACACTCACTTACTACAAATTTGATACTCATAAAAATATGAATAAATTGACAAAATACCAAAACAGGGCTATGGGAGGTGATCTAGGCCTATGATCTTAATATATGACAGTTCAGAGGAACAATACAATGTGAAATGTAGGTCTAACTGTAATAACTTCCTCTGATAGGAAATGGTCATTTAACGAATCACAGTATGTGCTTTATGGGCGAGGGGTAGTTCCTGTATTGGTGAGTGTTGATCTAAATGTAATTCAGTATCGAAGTGATTACGTACATTCACTGACAACGGTAAGTACAATACTTTTGTGAAGTGATCATTATGACCATGGTTCAAAACAAGAAAGCGTGAACCAGTTGTCTGGGTTATAATCGGATTACACATAGACACTTGGATACTGAATCTATACTTAATTTGCTATCATTATTACTTGAAGTGGCAAAGTATAATGATAGCACTACATAGACTTAAATCACAAAGTACCCTAAATTTCAGCACAAATAATCTGTATTGACTGGGAACATGGTCTTAGGCTCTAACAATCACAAGTTTAATTAACATTCATTTAATAGCATGTCTTTAACTCAAAGACCTTGATTTAAAAAGAAAAAAAAACTTTACTGAAGGCCTAAATTTCATGATTGAATGTACCAAAGGTCACCATCAGCGTGATCAGGTGAAAGGTATATTTTGACCAAAAATAACAAATGTGCTTCCACTTAGTGACTTATTATTCTATAATATACAATTGTTTTGTTCTCAAGATATTTTGTCAATTATTCTTCACCCAATGGTCCTATTTTGTGATTTTGTTCTCATGTCCATAATGCACAATTTCCTATAGGCCAAACAGATATTTATTGGATAGTGAAAATAAAAATCCAGAGTGCAGGGCCCCATTGTTTTTAAATACAGCCCCTACCCTGGATTTTTGTTTAATTTGTTCAAAAAATACTGTTTAGCCTATAAGCCCTTGTACCCACTTAATATTGGCCTACCCTCCCTGATACAAGATTACAGGGCTTACAACTATTTAAGATCTATACACTAGATAGCCAATTACTATCTAAAGACTTCCATTAGTAAAAACAGAGATGACATTTAAATGGCAAATATGGGATTCCTCAAAGAGATCGCTGCATTCAAGAAAACTTTGCTGCTTATTTTAATTCCCCTTCTTGCATCACCTTTGCTGATTTTTTCACCGATTGGAGATGGGGTAAGTTTTGTCTCAATAATTCTGTAGTAATTTTCTCTATGTTAAACCTATTAATTCTGATTCATTAGATCACTATGCCTAAAGAGCTGCCCAGAATCAAGAGCCTGAAGGGCAGTAGATGGCATTGTAAAAATCTTCCTTATGTATAAGGCCCCCCCCCAAAAAAAAAGGAATTATCAATCTTGCATTTATTTATTTATTTTTTTAAAAACTGAAATGACTTTAAAAAATGATTTTTATTGAATCTTTAGGTCACCATTTTTTGCCACTTCATGACCAAATTTACTTTTTTTCTCGATTGTAAAAAAAAAGCCAAACAGTTTTTATTAACCCTTTGAACCCTTGCCATTCCACGTGTATCTGTACTGCTGATCAACCCAGGCCATCCAAAAGTTATAAAATACAATATAACCCCTAATTTTAATTACTCTGATTTTGATTTGCCTTGCTTTACTTTTTCGTTTTACAGTAGTCTGAATTTTTTCAATAGCCAACATTCACGAAAGAATTCAATTTATGTAGACCAACATATTCGACAATTACGTTGTAGCCTATGGATGAAGCCACATTTGTTGAAAATTTTGATCAAATTTACGAAAATATGAGGAATTTTTCACCTCTGTCGAGTAAATCGGAGCAAAATGACCCATAGCTTCATTGATGTCTTCCCATATAAATAAGACCATTAAAATTGTAACTACCCATGCCTGTTGACAGACGAATCAAGTTTCTGACATGTGACCTAAAAGCCAGTAAACCGCCTCATCGGGTATACGGTACATGTCCATTTGAGCCGGTATACCGGCTCGTCGGGTTCAAAGGGTTAAGTTAAAATCCCTTGAAAAGCTAAAAGAACTAAAGTAAGCTTGAAACAGGGTCCAGGAGAGTCAGGCGGTACAGGACACGATATATAGTATCCACTAGATTTAGGGACGAGGGATTTCTAAAACGCAAAGTTAGGGTACGATTTACATGTATCTATTGGGTCACGTGACTCACGTATTGAAGAAAATATTACAAAGATCTTATTTTTACCTTTCCTCAAAAATTACAAACGTGTTCTTATAGTAATTAACGTAATCATGTTATTCTAAATCCTTGTGAACCCCACTTTTTATATATGTTATCATATTTTTTTAGCAATTAATAATTTTAGTGACCAACCCGGAAGTTGTATTTTTCCACGAATTAGCCAACGGTTACGCCAGAGGCGGTATAGGACATGACGCAGTCGGGGATCGGCTACCATATAATACGGCAACCAGTAAGAGTTGCCACGACCTGCACCGCCTGCAGGAGAGTGAAAGAGGAGTACGTGTGTGTGAGAAAAACTATTATTGGCAGAAAGATGATTGTGGTATCATCTGTGATGGAAGTTAATTTCTGCAGAAAAAAATGTGATATTATCACCATATTTGCTAGGAACAAAGGAAGAGTTCATGTATTGTCAAAATCCTACACACAAACACTTGCGACAAATCTTTTAATGTGCTCTTTTTCAACCATGTTGGCTATCCCTTGGTGAGGGGGGGGGGGTATAATTAGTACAGAAGTGATTAAGGGGATGTGTTGTAATCTTGGCTGTCTGGAATGCCAATGGGCCCCTTTTCTGTGCAAAATGTGGTATTTTGATGGGTCTGTTTTTCAATTTTTTTCTAAATTTCAAACAAAAATCAGGAAATTTGCGCCAAATAGCATAAATTTTTGTATAAATTTGACTCAAAATTATATGTATGGGTCCCCTTTTCTTGAAAATTGATATATACATGGGTGGTTCTTCAAATTTCCAATCGGCACAACCCTACCAAAACCAAACTTGAATACCCCAACCCTGGTGGCTATCTATAGGTACTACACTTATTTTCCATGCAGTGTTAATGTTTTATATATAGTATGTCCTTGTATGACTCAAATTTGACTGATTTAAAATTAAGTTGGGGTTCATGAACAAACATTTCTGTCCTATATTTATAAAGGCATAAAGTCTTATAAGGCCTAAAACCTACTTAAAGGGACCTTCTTTGAGTTACCTCATTTTTAATAACAATTTTTTGAAGCTTGAAGTATTAAATTCAAGAGAAAACAAAATAAAAAGACACAAAGAAATTGCTTGAACTTTTTTATCATATTTTTCTTCTTGGTGGCAGTATATCCAATTATTTCTTAATTTTTTTATTTATCACAATGGAGTTGATTTATTAGTCATTGATTGGGGTGGCACTCACATATATGAGAAGGTCGAGCAGACCGCTCATTAGACCCCCCATTTTCAGCATGATTCAGTTTTTAAAACCCCCCTTTTGAGGAAAAATACAATATTTTAGCACCAAGTGTGAAAATTGATCAACAAAATTTTCAGCTCGGCAGGCCAAAAATTCAATTCTGCCCTGGACAAATGATCCAGTAGCTGGGAGTGGTTCTGTGTGCAGGTGTAGCCCCCCAAATCACCCTTCATTTTCAGTTAGAGAACCACCTGGGGTTGAAGAAAATCGAGGGTGTTCATGCTGTAACCAGGCACTAAGTGGTAATTCAAGATGGCCGCTGAAACACTTTTTTCATTACAATGGCTTAAAACCAAATTGTAATAAACTTTATAGCCATAATTTTTATTGGAAAATACCTTCTGGAGCTATAAGAAGTACATTTGGCTCAAAATTAGAAAATGTTCAAATGAATTTGCATAGCTCCCAAAGAGAAGTTTCAAGTTTCAAAACAATCACCTGACCAAACAGGGTGGTGCGCAGTCACCATTGCCATTTCACATATTACTCAATTACTCTAAAACTGTTTTGAAGAGATTATTTCAAACCACAATTCCGTTTTCCGAGAAGGGGTGGTACCATCCCAATGGAAAAAGGCAATTGTTGTGCCCATACCAAAAACAACTTCACCAGTTTGGAACCAACTTCGCCCAGTTTCCCTCACTGACCACTTTGCTAAGATTGCAGAATCCTTTGTTATCGGATGGCTTATGAATGACATTGAGAATAAAATTGATAATAATCAATTTGGCAACAGAAAGTCCCATGTATCTATCTCTATTTTTCAGCCTTCTAAAGGAGGATGGGTCGTTCTTGTGATGTCTGGATATTGGATCTTTGAGGTGATCCCGCTTGCTGTCACTGCCATCCTTCCTGTCATCTTGTATCCATTACTGGGAGTCCAAGATTCTGACGACGTATGCCGAGTTTATCTGAAGAATACTAACTTCCTGTTTATTGGAGGACTGATTGTAGCCGTGGCCGTTGAGCACTGGAATTTACACAGGAGGATAGCATTGAGTGTGTTGATGCTAATGGGGTCACAGCCAAGATGGTGAGTTGTTTTTCCGGGAGATGAGGTGCAAGTGGGGAGGAAAGAGTGGAGTGGATAGCACTGAGTGTGTTGATGCTAATGGGATCACAGCCAAGATGGTGAGAATACCGGGAGATAAGGTGCGGGGTGGGGAGGAGAGAGTGGAGTGGATAGCACTGAGTGTGTTGATGCTTATTGATTGGCTCACAACCAAGATGAGGAGTGTTTACAACCCAGGAGGGGGATCGAGGGATGGTAGATGGCATCAGGGGGTGGGGTGGGTAGAGGATTGCAGTGTGCTGATGCTTATGGGATCAGAATCAAGATGGTATGTGTGGTGTGTGTACACCCACCAGGAGGGGTGTGTTAGTATTGAGCATATGGTCTCAAAAGCAAAATGGCAAGTGTGTACCATCCAAGAGGGGTGAGTGGGTAGCAATGAGTGTGTTGATGCTTATAGGTTCAAATTGGTGACTTGTGTATTAGCCAGGAAAGGTGGATAACACTGAGCATGCTAATGCTCATGGACACATATCCAAGATAGTGAGTGTGAATGGAGGGGTGATGGGTGAGAGGAGATGGATCACTGAATGTAGTGATGCTTAGGGGCTCTCAACCACTTGAGAGTGTGATAGCTAGCGCATCAAACAATAGGGGTTAAATTGTAAACGAAAGAAGGTCATTTTGATGTGTTGATTAGCTAATCAATATTATGGTCAGCTTTTTCTCAATGCCCTCTACATCCAAGACGTCAGCGTTAAAAGATAAACAAAGTCACCAGTCATCAGAGGAAGCTACTAGATTAGCTGTGAGATGTCACAAAAACTGTTGAGTATTTTTACTCGTTTCTTTTGGATTTGGAACAGTGAATTACAATCATTTCAACAAATCACTGTATCTCCTTATACAGGAGCTTACTGTTGTTGGTTTGTGATGAATCCACAGTTGATATTCAAGTAAGCGCGTCAAATGGCACAGCGTACACGGAGGTGCGTTTACGCAGTGCAGTAAGGACTGGCGCTTGGGAACAGTTGAAAATGACAAAGCAACAATCATTTAAAAACTAGCATTTTGTTTCAGATTCTTCAAAATATTTTTTATTGAGATGAGTATCTGTTAAATTGAAAACATTTAGAATTTAATTATATGTTTTCAGAAAGATTTTTGTTGTTGAAAGGTATTCAAACTTGCTACAGAGTTGTTCATCGCTAATCAACAACTCTGCATCCAATGCGTCGGTGTATTTTTATCACACTCGGATGGCTAAAGCCACTCTCGCATGATAAAAGATACGCAGACGCATGGATGCATCGTTGTTGATTAGCGATGAACAACTCTGTAGCATGCTTGAATACCTAAATGTGTACTCAACAATCCTGATGAATTTATTTAAAGAAATACTTATATATCTTGTATTACAGGTTGATGTTGGGCTTCATGATTACAACAGCATTTCTCTCCATGTGGATCAGTAACACGGCAACGACGGCCATGATGATTCCTATTGCGCAGGCGGTCTTACTGCAGCTCATTGGGGAAAATAAAAAGGTATGTAGATTTACTATACCTCATAAATATTCATTAGGAAACCACAAAAGACAATTGGTCAGTTAAAGCTGATGCGCATGACAGCATTATGCCTACTTCCCCCAGGTGCTTGTAAAGCCCACGCAGGGAAATAAATGAGAAACTATCGCACCCCTACTATCGCACCCCCTGTAATCATACATATCACTTCTCAGTAGGAAATTATATGGTGATCGAGAAGAATGGAAATTTTTTGGTGATTTTTTGATGTGTTAATATCAAATTTTAGAAAAATATTTATGAGGTATAGTAAAACAAATACAACATGGTTTATTTCGAGAAGTATTGAAAATTCGCGTCGGGAAGTAGTTACTCGCATCCAACACCTTGGGATCAGTAATTTTCACTACTTCCCTCGACACCATGTTGTTTTTGTATACACAACAAATTGAAACTAAAGGTGTAGATTCCGATCACATTTTCATCCCCCAGGGCTCAACCGGGAGTAGTACATTTTTTGATTTCTAATTAAAAGTCATATTTTTCTGATTACAAATCCAAAATTTCACCTCCAAGTTCTTCATAGTTTTGGAGATATTGCATAAATTGTAAAATTGATTGGTATACCTATTTACAGCATCTATGATTCATAAAAATTCTATACTCTATAAATCTTGAAGTATGCAACAAGCAGCCAATTAACACACATAAACCAATACGACAATACGCCGACATAAATTAGTCCGTACTTTTTGAATCATAACAACGTACCATGTTGAATATTCAAATGAACTTAAATTCAAGATTTGTCAATTTAGTAGCAACAAAATTAACCAAAAATAATACCAAAATCACGAAAGGTTTATGTGCCAAATGTATTAATAGGCAGTGATCAATCCAAAGTGGATCGATCCTAATCAATCATTAATAGTCACTCACACAATTCAAAAACAACAGTTCACAATGTTGTAGAATACAAGGGGAACTCTTTGGATCTGGTAACAGAGCCTGATTGCTTGTTGCATACTTCAAGGTTTATAGAGTATAGAGAAGTTTTCCATCACAAGCCTTTGATGCATTGTGGAGAGAAAACTCTCCAGTCTCATATTTTGTGAGATTTTGAGTTCATATAAATAAAAGGTTCTAATGTATTTGTTTCTAGCAGGAAGGCCAGCCTGATAATGCTGCTTTTGTAAGAGATAAAGTAGTAAGATTTAGTAATCTCTCCATGATAAATCTTAGATTTAACACCAAATGATCACTTTAGAGGAAGTACCAGACAAGATGAATTAATTAAATAAACTCTAAAACTTTTAATCTTATCCTCACCTTTTGTTATTCAAAAACAAACTGTTATTCAGTATTACAAAGTTAATTCATTCATCCATTCATTACTGATTTATCCTATAACATCATAATCAACAAGATGACACAGGTACTGCTCAATTTTGTCAAACGCCGACTGTGACCTACCTGCTAATAAAGTGGAATTACTCAGCAATTAAGCAAGCTATTGTTACAAATTTGGTATCATTGTAAAGAAGAGATTATTAGCTAATCAAATATTGTATCAAATAGATGAACAAGATCAAAATAAATGAGATATAGGGGGCTAAAAAAAGTTTTCAAACTTTTTTTGACAGGTTTATTTTGTGAGATTTTGAGTTCATATAAATATAAGGTTCTAATGTATTTGTTTCTAGCAGGATGGTCAACCTGATAATGCTGCTTTTGTAAGAGATAAAGAAACTGTGATCTGTGGCGATTCCCTACTAGAATTGGAAGTTACAGGTGACAGCAAAAGAGATCCATTGCTTCAAAAGGAGCCTGAAACCAATGCTGTAGAATTTGCAGAAACTAATAGGTATTTATCGTGATGAACACAATTAAGCCACTGTCGTATGGTTTATTCAGTCTTGTTAATATGCATCGATCGATTCTCATCGACGCGCAGTCTTTAAACGTGCTATGCACAAGGAATATCGCGTGTAAGAGACTGCGCATTGTTGGGCGTCGTACGATGCATATCAACAGACTCTGAATAAACCACTATAGTTTTTTTGATTGATACCATGGTCACATAACCTTACTGCGAGGTTATGATGCGTTTACGGCATCATATCGGGTAGAAATTTAGCTGACACTGACTGGACATTGGCTAATGTCCATATGGAGTCCGGGCGGTATCTATGGGCCGTAGAGATGCCGAAAGCATGCCCCAAAAATTCAATTTGGAGTTAAAACCTGATTCAGTTATGGTCCAATAACAACTGACGGCAACGAGACAACACAAGCATTCACCAATTACATACCGGTGTTTCATCGTTATGGTTTCCTTGTGATTACCAGCGACCTGTCAGTGACCGGAGGTTATGTGACCAAGGCATGAGGAATATTCCCTCTACCGTTTGATTTTTGTTGTGATCGACAATCAATTGATTATCTGCTGCCTGTGGATTTGAAAAAAAAAAGGAAAGAGATTGCCATTTCTGCAGCCATGCTTTGTAGCATTATTGTGGTTTGGGGTGGGGGCACTCAGCATTATTAGTGTAGACATGTGTGACCAAACAACATTGATCTTCAACAAAAGAGGTGTTTTTCAAAACCCATAAAAAGAAGGATTTTCAACAAAAAGGGGTATTTTTCAGAACTTGAAGATGAGTCTAAGTATTAGGGTGTAAAATTTACAGGTGAAACTGAACTACGTTTTTGTCTGGGGGTATTCTAAAAAAGACTAAAACTTGTTTAGGGTATATATTGAAAACCTTTGCTCACGATTGATGGGGGACAGCTTGGCACAGCGTTTTTTCCCTCGCCTTTCACAACTGTGGCCCAGGGTTCAATTCCCGGTCTGACCTAGGTTGTATGTGAATTTGGTTGTCGATCCTTGCTCGTCCCCGCAGTTTTTCTCCGAGCACTTCGGTTTCCTCCTGCATCTAAAATTGAAAATTCATTGCGAATCAACAACTCTGCATCCAATGCGTCGGCAAATTTTTATCACGCTCGGGTGGCATATGCAGACGCATGGGTGCATCGTTGTTGATTGGCAATGAACAACTCTGTGGCTAGTTTGAATACCCAAATTTCTTGTTAGGAAAATCCCATGATCAGTATGGGAGATTGTGGTGTGATGAATAATAAGGCAGTGGGAATCGGGCTTTATTAAATTAGGTATTCAAATACGGTACAGAATAATTGTTCATTGCAAATCAACAATGATGCATCCATGCGTCAACATTTTTTATCATGCGAGGGTAGCTTCAATGATAAAAAATACGCCAATGCATCATGTTGATTTGCCATGAACAACTCTGTAGCCTGTTTGAATATCAAATTAAATTTAATTTAACAGAGATGAATCTTCATAAAAATATTCAGCATAATCTGAAGCAAAATTTAGTTTGCAAATGTTTGCTGCTTTGCTATTTTTAAGTACTGTATAAGTGGTATTTTTCGCGCTACATTTATTTTCGCGCTTTTCGCGCAAAATGAAATTAGCACGAAAATTAATGTATCGCAAAAATTAATAATGGAATTCTATACTCGGACAATGTACATATGCGCGAAAATAAAAACGTGTGAAAAGGTCCAAAATTGACCGAGCGCGAAAATTACTGAGCGCGGAAATATTGGCGTTTAAGTATTCGTATTCCCAAGCACCAGGCTTTGCACATATTTAAAGTGCCTGATGCGCAATGACTTATGTGTACTGCGTAAACGTACTTCTTTGAACGCTGTACTGTACATTACGCACAACTTGAATATCAATGGATTTTATCACAAATCAACAATGGTTTGCTCCTGTATAAGGAGATACCCCAGCGGGCACGTTCAACGTTGAAATTTCAACTTCCAGGGTTGAAAAGTGAAAAAATATTTCAACCTAATAATTACTTATTTATTAGGTTTTGAACATGACCTAAATATAATTTCATTCATGTTTTTCCCCTATTTTGTAAAGGTGTGAATGATTTCAGTCTAAAAAAGTGAAATTTAGAAAAATCGATGCGGTTGAAACTTCAACGTTGAAAACGGGTTCAACCGTAAGTTGAAAAGAGGTTGAAAAATGGTTGAGTTAAAACTTCAACCTAATTTCAAAGTTGAAAAATGATTGAAATTTCAATGTTGATTCAACGTTGAAAAATGATTGAGTTGAAATTTCAACGTTGATTCAACGTTGTTTCAACTTTGAAAACTGACTTGTGCCCGCTGGGACAGGGAGTTGCTGAATATGTTGATAATTGATGATTTTAACTATGACATGCAAAAAGTATTACAAACACTAAATAAGGAAAACAAGGATTGTTACTTACTAGGTGATTACAACATAGATTTACTGAAGGATGAAATACATAGACCTACAAGTGACTTCCTAGATTTGGTCTATTCGAATAGAATAACGCCCACAATCATAAAACCTACTCGTATTACTGAAAGATCGGCGACAATAATAGACAATATACTAACCAACTCAAATGATGATG
>JXSR01S036970.1:8944-23397 GCA_000969725.1 Ophiothrix spiculata | reverse complement strand
GATGTGAAATGTAGGCCCTACTTAGTGTTTTGGGGGATAACCCTTTCAGGCCTTTGGTGGCCTCTTGTTATCTCCTCAATATCAGTTTGTTTTGTTTTTTATTATGTTGATAATGTTTTGATGTCTGTGTTATTTTATGATATTGAAATAAACTTGATATGATATTGATATGATGATATGATGAAATTAGTTATTATGTCATTCTATATAATTTCAATCCTAACAGCTAAGATTCTTGCAATGTTTATACAAAAATTAACTTTAAGAGGTTTCCTCAGAGATGCAAAATTGCCATTGAATTTGTTTAAAAACTTATATTTAGTAGATATATTTGTGCTGATAATGTAGTGGTGACAAATCGTTCCGTGCTGCTGGACCTGTGCTATGGAACCGCCTTCCACAAAATATCAGGGAGGCTTCCTCGGTGACAGTTTTCAAGAAACTTCTTAAAGCTTATTATTATCCTCATTGATGTTTTGCTTTGTTCATTCTCTGTTGTTTTGCGCTTTGATCTTGATGGAAAAGCGCGTTAAAAATCCCAGTATGTATGTATGTATGTATGTATGTATGTATGTATGTATATATGTATGATAACAAATCTAAAATAAAAAGGTATAGGTCACCGTGCTCGTTTTTGAGATACAGGCATATTTTCCCAAAACATCACCAGATTTACCACACAAAGTACAGGGTGTCTAAAATTTAACTGCACATTTTGAAATGCTTATTACTTTAAAACAAAGATTTGCATGATAACTATAGATATATTTTTGATAGACAGATAGATGGGACTTGTAGAATTATTTTGGTACCAAATATGATGCCATTACCATTTTTGAAAATCAATTTCAACGTAATTTACGTCAAACGTAAAGAGCACACTTTCATACTGAGGAGAAAAATAAATTTGCGACTCATTTGTAGGGGAGGGGTCAATTTTTGAAGACAGAGGATTCATTCATGACTATTCAGCATAACAGCATTTACAATGTTAATACGAAGATGTTTAATTGTGGTTTTGTCTTAATAATTACATAATGCTCATTTAAGATTTTTTCATTTGTCAAAGCGTAACTCTAGCATTATCCTTATCTTTAAATGGTGCAGAACAAGATTACCCTGTGACAATCATTCAAAGTTAAACTCACAGTGACATTTTAAATTACCTCCTTCTTATCAAGATTAAGCTTCTAAGTATTTTAGACTATGTTCTAGATGGCCTCCTCGCAGATTTCAACATTCTTTGATTCTAACGACAAAGTTCTGGACGTTTGTGCTGGGTTTTTCCTGGTCTTCCTGTTTTTACTGGAAAATTTACAATGAAAATATTTTAATATGAAAAGGTCTGTATGCGTTTTTATGGATCACTTTGTGATCTCCAAATTAACTCAACTTTTCCTCTTTTGTTTTGTACCACAGATTGATTTTTAAAAGATACTGAGTGACGAAAGGAGAGAAGAAATTGGCAACGAAAATATTTCTGGTCCTAAATTCATCAGTTTCACCACACATAAAATATGGGAGCTTTACTCAGTTTATTTACTCAGCTATTATCCTTCTATGACTACTTGAGGGGCTATGGTGAGAAACTACCTTATCATCATCTTCCCTATGCCAGTGTTTTATTTCGAAATGAAGCTGCTTATGCCTTTGGAACATTAGTCAAGCTTAATGTCTACCAAGGTGACATAACCGAACTCAAAGACACTCACTCTATTGTCAACTTTGTATCCAGCAAAAACTATTATGGAGACAGGGGTATCCTAGAAGCAGCGGGGGATGCAGTAAAACATGAATATAACTCCAAACGTTATCACTATGGAGATAAGCGTATTTGGGAAACTGATGCAGGAAATCTGCCATACAAAGCTATTTATCATGTGCTAGTTGAACACCCTGTAAAATTAAGGCGTATCCTCTTGGATCTACTGCGCATGGCAGACAGGAAGGGCTTACGGTCCATGGCCTTTCCTGCTCTTCATTGTACTCCTGAAAATAAAGACTACATTGATACCTATCTTGATGTGTTTTACGAATCCGAGAGGACAGTTGATCCATATTGCCTGCATTTGTTAGATATTGTTGCAAACCGTAAAAGCGATGAGGACTACCATGACACTAAAATAACGGAAAGGGGTGAAAGACTTCATAGCCGTCATAATCGATTCCATTAAATAACAATTTAACTTAAAATAGATTCATCTGGATTGTTCGTAAAAAGTCAATAAAGCTTTCTAGTTTTCAATTCCAATGTAAAATTACTCACAACCGAAATACATGTATGTATTTCAGCCATTCTCAGGAACCTTGTTTACTCAATACTGTTTGAAGCCTGGTTTTTGATGATATTACGGACTGGCAGCACCAATCCCGGGGGGTAACTGGGTATTTAGACCGGGTAACCATCCGCGTTACCAAAAAGGTGAGACCTAGACATGTCTCGAGACTTGCAATATAGGGTATCATAATCGATGGTACTCTGCAAGTGTTACATGGGTATCAAATTTGGCTTTTAAGTCTCTGATAGGGTATCAAACTGAGAAAGAATGGTTAAATAATGACAATGGTGCCTTAAATTGCCAATAAAAGTGCTTCAAATACCTAAACATACTTCTTAAGAGTGTTCAAATGGTGAACAGTTACATTTTACCTATGATTTCATGTAATAATTATTTCGTCACATTTGCGTACAGTCTCGGATAGGGTATTCATTTGAACAGCTATGGTCCCGGATAGGGTATACATTCAAACAGATATGGTAGATTGATAGTCTCAGATAGGGTATCATTTCACCCATTTTTTCAATTTTTTGTCTCACATATGGTCACCTTCGGAACTTAGATAGGGCGGGTGAAAAATCAAGATGTTTAATTGTACTGGTGAGAATTTTGACTATAATTTTGGTCAGCCGTTACATCGTGGGTACAGCTGCAGCCCAGATAGCAATGTAAGTTCGCCCAACGTTTAGCCAACATTGGCCCAGCGTTTGGCCAACTAGCTTGTTATCTTTGAATGGATAGCTGTGATATTGTTATTATCATTATTATTAAAATGCACTTATCAAGCACCTTTACAATGTGTTCAAAGCGCTTTACAATACAAATCATACAAAAGCAACATAGTTAAAATAGAATAAATATAATATACTCGATATACAGGGTGTCCCAATAAAAATGCATTGTTTATCTGTTTTGCAGCGTTAAATAAAAAGAAGTGAAAAAAACAGAGTTCACAGTTTCTCAATAAAACTTAACCAAGGCAGAGATTTCCATTAATCACTTAATGGATTGTCTACGTCTGAAATCTTTTGTATTTTCTAAGTTTTGAGATTCTTTTTCATAATAAAAGAGAAAATCTTTGTAACTGTCTTTACCTCTACAAGTGTTACAAATATAATATTGACAACCTAATTATTCAAATCAAAATAACAAAGCAGTAATTTGCTTCCTCGTGAAAAGTGATATATCTGTTTAGTCGATGATAGCTCACGTTGTATAACTTTGGTACAGTTTTAAGTAAATTTCAAGCAACTCTGCCTGTCACATGCCCACAATCAGTTTCCAGGCACCTGCAATGTTTTTATTATCATGTTTCTGGTCCAATGCGACGTTCAAAATCCCAGACGATAATTAAAGGGAGTCGAGTGAGATCAGACGAGCTATCAAGTTATAATCATATTTAATTTATTCAAATTATAAATTTTCTGTTGTTGTTGTTGCTATTGTTGTCGTTGTTGTTTTGTAGTGATTTCCTGAAAAGGTGTTTATCCATGAATAAAACGAGTTTTCTATTTTGAATAGACCTACTACTGTGGTAACATGGTCATGTCAGATCAATGATCGTTGCAAATATGAGTTAGTGTGGTAAACCCCATTGGAACGGGGTAAAATTGAGTGTTCTTACAAAATGCTAGGTTTCTCAAAAACGTGTCGACGGATTTTGCTTAAAATTAGCCTGATGAAAGAATAGATTATACTATTTGGAGTTTTGAAAAACGTTTTCATTTTTATTTATCAGTTCTTGAGATATGATCAAAAACAAAAGTGATGCATTTTTATTGGGACACCCTATATTATACAATAAGCATGATAAAAGTTAAAAACACAAGCTAAAAAAATACCCAGCAAAAAGTACATGATAAAGTTCACAAGGCAAGAATGTTGAGGTGAGGCGGTGGAGGAAGCTACATTGTGGTAAATAAATGAGTTTTCAAATGTTTTCTGAAAATGCTTACGGAGCTGGGGCTGCGAATTGAAAATGGAAGAGCATTCCAGACAGAGTCCAGGACTGCTGCACAAAATGGGTTGTCAACTTGTCACCATATTTTCTAATTGTTCTTTGAATACGACGAAGCAATTTGTCATCACCGGAACGTAAATTATGTCTCCCGGGGGTATACGTCACCATAAAGTGTGTTAGATACGGTAGTGCGAAATCGTTAATGCACTTAAACACAATGAGAAGAGTCTTAAATTGAATTCTCTGTTCTATCGGTAACCAGTGCAAAGATTTTAGTAACGGTGCCGATGGATGAAGCCTTTCTGCTCTAAATACAATTCTTGCAGCCCTGTTCTGAAGTTTTTGTAATTGTTTGCGGTCTCTGGCAGAAATTCCAAGCATAAGCGAATTGGCATAGTCAAGTCTAGACAAGATTAGGGCACGAGAAGATGAGAGCAACTTTCTTGAGTTAAATACCGACGGATTCTGTAGATGCATCTGCAGTCTTGATTATGGTTTTTACATGATCAGTCATAGAAAGTGTTTGATCGAAGATGACTCCAAGGTTGCGAATTTTTGGTGATTGCTGAATAATTTCATTGCCAATTCTTATGCAAATGTCTTTGGAACATTATATGCATAGGCGGCGACGAAAAACTCAGATTTATCATTGTTCGGTTTGAGATTGTTTGCAGTCATCCATATGTTAATTTCTTCAATGCACGATGCAAACCGTGCAACAGCGGTAGATCTTTCGCTGTCAACTTAGGTGTCAAACTCAAGGTAAAGTTTGACATCACAAGCGTACATATGGTAGCAGATGTTGTGCTTACGAATAATAGTACCAATGTGAAATTTGTATAAAGAAAAGAGCAATGGTCCAACAACTGAGCCTTGTGGGATTCCAAACTGCAGAGAGTGCTTAGTAGAGAGGGTGTTACCAATACTGACACTGAAACTGCGGTTGTTGAGATAAGATTTAATCCAGTCTAGTCCAATGCTGTTCCAGATATCCCAAAGGTTGAAGACAGCCGCCTTGACAATATTTCATGGTCCACCGTGTCAAAGGCGGCAGAGAGATCTAGTAAAACAAGAGCAACGGCTTTGTTGTTGTCACTTTTAATCAATTTAACAGCATTTGTATTTACCATAACCAGACAAAAAGGTCCCCCTTTTAAAAATTGCCTACATTTTTCATGCTAATGAATACCCCAAAATCAGCATTTTAACGTTTTGACCATTCAAATATCTTTTTAAAAAGTTGCATACGGTTATTTAAGGCTAAAACAAATGCCAATCTGACAAGCTTGCAGATTGGAAATTTTCATTTTGATCTAGTAGCAGATGTTCAAGGTTGCATTTTTCTAAATATGCTCACAGTAGGTGCCTCTTAGTCTGAAGAACTGATTAATTCAAAAATCTCAATTTCACCAAAATGTTTGTTCGGAGATAGGCTAAAGTATACTTTCTCTGATTCTTTGTTATGAGTGAAACACAATAGAATTGTTTTTAACATTAAACCAATTTTGAAATTTTACCCCCTGTTTTGGCAGCCATTTTTTTATGCAGATCAATCGTTGTTCCTACAAGTACATTTTTTAGATTTTTGATATGTTATTATATATGTTCGTCTGACATTATCCTGTAAATTATTACTTTTGCAATTTGTTTGACCCATTTTTTTAATTTTTACTAGCCTATTATGACAATATTGGAAACTGTATAGTTAAAAAAGTATGTAATGAAATTGTAAAACTCCTCACATGTATATTTAATTTATCAATAGTAACAGATAAGCTCGCTTCTACAATGTTTTTCAAAATTCCTTGAAAGGCGTATATTTAACAGGTGTATTCATTATATATATTTTAATAATATCCTTAATAACAAACAGTATGGCTATCGGCCCAAGCACTCAAATAACGGTTATTGAGCAATTTGTTGATCAGGTAAATACTGCTGTTGAACAAAATAAAAAACAATAGATATATTTCTAGATCTATCGAAAGCCTTCGATACAATTTATCACAAAATAATGTTACATAAATTGAAATATTATTTTTTTTAAATACTGCTGTTGAAAATAGATATATTTCTAGATCTATCGAAAGCCTTCGATACAATTTATCACAAACAATGTTACATAAATTGAAATATTATTTCTTTTTTAAATCTTGATTTTTATAGTTCTGTCCCAGGCGTGCGATAGGTTCACTCTCACTCCTCCACTACAGTTGAAAGATAATTGTGGTTCAAACCAATGGCTTTCACGATCCAGAATTTTCACATTGTCCAATTCGAAAATATGTCCACTGGTTTTCTGGTGTACAAAGACCGCAGATTTAGCTGGGCCGGAGGTAACTCTTGACCAGAGCGTTGATAATAGACATACTCAAACCACTATCACAAATTCAGTCCAGCTCAATGATAAATGCATCTTTTGTGTAGAAAATTAGACGATTTACCCAAGCGGAAGTGGTCGTTACGCTTGAGTGAATTTTGAGTCAAATTTTACGAGCCGATAGAATTTTCAAAATCGAAGGCTTTCGTTCCTACCATGGTATTGATGATATTATCATCATAAGTCTGTGTAAGAATATAGGCGTGACACAAGGTCAATTTGCAAAATGCTATTAATTATAATACGACAAGAAGCGAGTTTAGACGAAAATGGACTATCAGACCACATGGTAAATAATCGAAAAATCCCGAGTGGATATATCTTTAAAATGTTCAGATTAAAAGAAAACTAGTCTGTGCATCCTTTTATTCTGTGTCTGAATTGAAAATAGACATCGTATTTTATCTGAATTTCCCATCTTTAATATGTTGCACAGACCAAATTTTGAGATTTTTTCGGTTCATTTTTCCTTAGACATCTTAGAATATGGCGAAAAGATTGAAGTGAAGTGAAGAAAATAAAATTCAACATTTGAAGAGTGACATTATATTTTCAGCATATTATCCGTGAATTATTTATTTGTAAGTTCTGCAAACTTAATTTAGGAATTTTTTCATTATTTAATGTTTTAGTTTCTTCGTAAAAAAATTAAACATGAAAAATCAGTCCGTCGATATTTTCCGTATTTGAAACCGGAAGTGGTTTCATTATGACAAATATTGCCTAAAATATAGAATTAAACACCGCGAAAAACATTTCTAGATATTAACCTTCCAGGGTGGTGTACCTGAATACATTGGTTTTCAGCGTAAAACACGTACAGCGTGACGCATTAGTGATTGCACGAATTTCTTGTAACGCGTAGTTAAACGCGGTGTGTCATGCAGAGGTTGCGCATGTAAACATCGCCATTTTGTCAACCTCTAGACCAAAAACCTTCCACTCACGAACGATTGCCGTGTAGTTAGATAGGGCGAGTGAGCTGGCAAGTTATGTAATTCTATTGGTCAAAATGTTGACTAATTATGGTTACCCGTTACCTGCGATGATGGGCAGTCTGAACCATATAGAGAGGCTCCACAGTGAGGGTACCAGCGTAACTCTGACAGTGCCCTAGCCCTCTATCATTGGTAAGGATAATGGTAAGAATCAAATTCTTATCTTTAAAAAAAATCATTGCATGGTAAGAGAAATAGTAATCGTTAAGATGATACCAAAAATTATGAGTTGGAGTAAAAGTAATCTTAGGGTACCCTGAATCTAAGCCCACCTTCCAAAGACCATAACGGAATATAGCGTAAAACTAATGTTTCTTGAGAGTTGTTATACTGTACTGTACACCCGAACAATAAGAACGGGGACTAACATTCCTCACACCGATGCATGATGACTGCAAAAAAACCTAAAGACTCTCAATGTTTCTCAGTCATTTGTCAGCAATAGTGTGATAGATTAAAGCTGAAATTCAAGCGCTTGTACACAAGGTCTTAAAATTTTGGGAGTTTCATCTTTGCATACCAGCTATTTTTTGAGATGAGGCGATACTGTTTTGGAATTATGAACTTTTAAAACTATTGGCCTCTCTTCGAAAAAGTTGCTAATTTCATTTTTTTGCACTGTACAAACCAGTTACACAAGCCTATGGACAGGCCCCTGACACTTTATCCCCATATACTTCATAGTTCATTTGATTACTATTTCTCAATAGTCGCTGGTTAACGTTTCTTGGTTGATCACGTGATCAGTGGCTCCAATTACAAAAACGAGGTCGCATAATGAATAATCCTACTCATATAAATCCTGACATCGTCCTTGATGTGTATTACACTTAATCGGGTACAAGTTGTGCAGCATTCTTCAAAATGCGACCTCGTTTTTGTCCACATACTACGTTACATGTTACGCAATGATTGGGCCATGTTTTGAGCTTAGTGTCATCTCTGTTAGGCCGAAACCATGTCGGCCTCCAAACAAAAACTTCCCTACCAAACATTTGGTCGTGACGTCACCAAATGTTTGCCATCAAATTTAAAGTATGAACGGGTAACAAACATTTGGTCCAATGCATATGGCAATTCCATAACATGTGCAATCTAGCGCGAAATTTTATTTGGTCTCAACTCGGTGTTGAAGTTATTTTGTTTGGAGGCACTCGCCATTTTGACGTCACGACCAAATGTTTGGTAGCGAAAATTGTGTTTGGAGGCCGACTATGTTTTTAGCCTTATGGATCCATATGAGGTAAGCGAATTTGAACACTGAAGCACGTGTTTTTTCAAAAGCATGCGTCATGGTCTCTAAGCAATGCATCGTCCACCAACTTGCGGTGGCGGCGCCAAGGGGGAGGGGACGGGGAATTGGGGCATTTCTCCACCCCCAGTCATAGGAGGAAAAAATATGGAATTTGGTGTTATGTTTGTGTAGCGCTCGACAAATTCTAAAAATTGTTTAAAAGTCTTGAAATTCGTGAAAACATGATTAAAAAGGATAACATTTCATGAAATTCAGACAAAGCGCATGGGAATTTCGATATTTTACATATGAATGATCAAAAACAAGGGGAAATTTCAGTAATGTAAAATATGTGTCAGAAACTGTGGGCAACGGGAGTGGCAAAGCTTATAATTGGGGCATTTACTTTGCAGTTATTTAGTTCATACACGAGAGTCGCATTAGAAATATGTGACCCGCCATATCGAAAGGGAAGTCGGAGCCTCACAATGCCTATACATTGTTTTTATCATAAATTGAAAACTAATAAAGTAAACTACATAAATGTATAATTTTTAGAAAGAAAATTTTACAAGAAATCCATTCATAGCATCAAATTCAAATTTTAAGTTAGAAACTCACCAAAAACGAGTTAGTTTGCCAAATGTATTTTAAACAAGCCTAGAAAAAAGCATTATTTGACAAAAATCTTCCGAAATATGTATAAATCATCCAAATCGATAGTTCTAGGGAATATTTTCTCAAATTTGTGATTAAATTCTTAGTTTTCACAACTGCCACAAGTGCCAAAAAATGCCCAAAAATCATGATTTTTGAATAAAGAATTTTTGGCCTATTCGGAACAAATTTTTCAAAATTAGGGGATTAACACTTAAGTGGTCAAGGTCCTCTACATGCCCGTTAGTGATCAAGGGGGGGGGGTCCATATCAAGCCTGGATTTTGATTTTCGCGGGGGGTGCGGTGGGGGCGTCGCACCCCCCCCCCCCCCCCCAAATTTGAAAATTTACAAAAAAGGTCCACAAAAATTCCCTAAATACCCACCAAAAGAGGACCTAAAGCACCAAAACATGTAAATGTAAGGTCGTTTTTCTTGAACTACTTTTTTTTTTTTTGCTTGTCACTTTGTCAAAACCACTAAAATTAGTTTTGGGTCGACCAAAACGACAATTTTTCCTCCAAAGGTCCACTTTTTGAAAATCCGCACCCCCTTGAAAAAATCCTGGCTACGGGCCTGGTCCATATGGACCTCACACCAATAAAGCGCTTTCGAGAAAGGAATTTTACATTAAAACGCTGGTCACAGGGTAAGTACTTCAAAAGAACTAAAATAAAGAAAACATTTTCAAAAAGTTTCAAAATGGCGGCCAAAACAAAATTTGCCGTGTCGCGTCAATATTTTCCCGCCAAAAATTTGAAACCTCACTTCCCAATGGAATTTTTCAATAAAATTTGGCTCATATCAGTATATAAGTACAAATACATTCCTGAAATAAAATTTGAGAAAAGTTGTTCGGTTACGATTTTATGGGCAAAACAAATTTGAAGAGCGCCCTCGAAAATGCTTATTTATGCTAATTAGCATGGGAAGGAGTAGGTCGATTTAATTTTTTTGCCACCAAGTGAAGGGTATGGTAAAGTTAGACAAATACATAGAAGGACGATGAAATCCAAATCCAAATGTTGAATACCCATAGAAGGACGATGAAATCAAAATCCCCCCCCCCCCCCGTGACTACTTAAGTGTTAAACTAAAAATTGAGAAAATATTCCCTACAACCATCGATATAGATGACTTATACCTATTTTTAAATATTTTGGCCGAATAATATTTCTCCTAGGCTTGTTCTAAATTTTTTGGCAAAATAACTCGTTTTTTGGTGAGTTACTAAAAAGCGAATTCTTAAATCAAGAGTCTGATGCTATAAATAGATTCCATGTATACTTTTATATAGTTTACTTCATAAGTTTTCAAGCTATGATCAAAATAATTTTTTCAGAAATCGTGAGGCTCCGACCTCTCTTAGGGGTCCCAAAATCGAAAATTAGACACAGTAACACCAAAAAATGAAAAAAATTGAGAGATAAACTAAAAATATCAGCATTCATTCAGGTCTGCATAACAATCATAGAGGTCTTACAAAGCCTTGTAATATTGAATACAATTACTAGTGCGAAACTTTAGCATATCCAGTTGCATCTATGGAACCAATTCTTACAGTAACTCCAGATGGTTTGGCGGCATCCACGTCTTGTTTTGCTGAAGATTGAATCACAGGAGGTGGTGGTGGAAGAAATGTTGGTTTTGAAGGCTTTGTTCCATTTTTGCGAGATGGTAACGAATTGGAACGTTTGCGTTTTGTTTTAATCGGTTTGGCATATTCTGGGACGCCCGGATGTTTAACCTGTTGATTTCTGGGAAGAGTTTGTGAACCTTTGTACTTTAATGGTAATACAGAATTATCATGTGGACCAGTATGGGAATCCTCCTCTCGATTGATTAAATCTCCATGGATATTTATATCGTCCTCTTCTCTTGCATCCACATTCGTTTCAAAACTGTCAATAGTATTTTCTGGCTGATTATAATCGGACAATGGAATAAAAGCATTTTGCATAGCGTGAGAATCATCTGGATCATGCTCACCAGGGACAATATGAGAATTATTTTGGTAAATGATCTCTTCTTCAAACGCTGGGTTTGATATACCATACGGTCCATCGTCATCTTCCATGGGATCTTCAGACCATTCTGAATCATACGATAAACCATCTGGAGCATCCAACAGATTTCCTGTATCAGAAGTATTTCCCGGAGGTTGGTAGCGATCTTCGATATCAGACGTATTATAATGTACTTCATCAGGATCAGGTCTGAGCCATTCTTCTGGTGGAGGCGGAAATGACGTCACGGGGTCATCTGGATAAGAAGGAGGGGAAGGATACCTGTTTTCAAATCCATTTAAATAAGAATTCATTGCAATATCCTGTCCATTCGGTAGTTCAGATACACTTGTCAAGTTAACAGTTCCCCGTTTTGAATTCGGTGGCGGTGGTGCTATCCTCGATGGTCGTTTTGATGTCCACACTTCTTTGGGTTCTCTATCTGGCCCATTTGACCGGATGTCATACCGCCCATGTCGACCTCCAGGCCCTGAAATTGAGAACCGTTTTCTGGACAGTATGCAAGCGCAGCTATATGTATAGCAACCGTATATGACAATCAGAAATAGAGATAGTAGTAAAAATGTTCCGAGGCCAGTTGCAGATATGACAAATACAGCAAATGGGACACCGAAGATAGGGTGGTAAATTCTGGAGTCTCTATGACTGTCAATTCGTGATTCTGTCACATATAGTGGTCCTATTGAACAATTTGATTTGCTTGTGCCTTGCAAATCTCTCAGATCAGGAATCGTTCCGATTAGAGGACTCTCTAAGGAGCATATAAACAGTGTTCCATTATTTTCTACTGACGCAGCTATAACTGCTGAACTTTTGACAGTATCATTCACACTTGAAACATTTTGTTTTATTGTAGAGTTATTTTCATCAGTCCATGTCAATAAAATTTGCGGATTGGCAACTTCAGATAGGCATGTTAGCTCAATAACTTCTCCTATGGTCAGATCAAGAGTTCTATTACGTTGACAAATTGGAAAACTGTCATTTGGGAGATATATTACATCAATGTCTGTACTATCAGCTGCAAGGATGTTTGCGGTGGATTGCCAGTTGTTAAACACAGTGCAACTGTAATGTCCGGCATGGGATCGATTCGCAGATGTGAAAGTCAATTGATATTGCACAGACCCGTCCTGATTGTTTGCTGGAGTACCTGCGACTGGATTGTCGTCACTGTTTGGGAGGATGAGACTCCCGTCTCGTATCCATTTAATGTTTTTGTTTTCTTTGGTAATTTGTTCGATAAAGATTGTCTCACCAGATTCCAGCTGCCTTGATACCTTGCAGAGAATGTGAACCATATTGCCTTCAGGTATCATGTCTTTATCAACACAGTTACTGCAGTGGGTAAAGATTTCCACCATTACTGTCTGACAACTTCCGTCTGTCAAAAACATGCAAGTTAACATCCAGAATAAAATTTTGCAAATTTCAGCCATTTCAAAGACAGGTACTTTCACAGTTTAATCACTAAAATGACAATTATTTCCGCTATCAATAACGTAATATCACTTATTTATACAGAACAATTTAAGAAGTTGGTCCATTTCCGTGTTTGTATGTTCGTCCAATTTGATAATATCAAAAAACTTCCCTGTAACATGCAGTCAAATTAATATAGCGTAAAACATTACTACACATATACATAGCTATTCATCGCCCGTTGGGGAAACTCGATATGAGGGGGTGCAAGCCGCGAATAGGATAAAAAGGCATCTAAGATATTGCATTCGTGCACCCTATACCCATTTCATAACATGGTGAGTCGCAATAAAGTAACTATTGTTATTGTTTCACCGACATGTTTTTGCAATGTTTCAATAATATTCTGTGTAAGAATACGTTACTTGTAAAGGAGAGAACATGGTTGCCAAAAGGGGGTCAAAGTTCGCACAGATCGGTTTCAAGATTACACCATATTGTAGGACAGCTTTTACACCAATATGTGCATACAATTTTAAAAACACCAATTGGTGCAAATCTTACTCCATTTTGTATAGTTTTTTCAGCAAATCTGTTAGTGACAAACCTTTCCCCCTTCCAACAAGCATGTTCCCTGCTTTTAGCTATCTCTTGTGGAAAATGACACTTTCCTTGATTTTCGCATGTGTTAGATAAATACCGAGTATGTATAGGCAAGAAAGACCACCCTTTCTACGTGGGTCTTTGTTCATGGATGATATCCTTGTCCTAGTCAAAGATGAGTGACCCCACTTTACCCCGGGATTCATCAAAAATGTTAGTTTGCTATTTCTTGACACGTTCAATTAGTTCAAACTTTTAATATACTCGGTCATGTGTGGCCAAGTTCGTTCTGATTTACCGAGTCGCCATTGTTTACCACATTGCCTACGCATAATTTTGATTATTGTATGAACTGTGTGGGGTGTGCAAAATGTAATTAAATTCGGATTTATTTTTCTACGTTGCTATGATAATTATAAAGGAAGGTCATATAAGTTTTTATTAACTTTTCTTGGCCTAATACATATGGTCAAGCTATTGAAATAATAGCTAGTAATAAAAATACTATAAAAATATTTGCCTCGCTATTATGGTAATTGATATTCATGAAAAACAACTCTTTAGAACAAATGGGCTTAAATATATGCTATAAGTCAGATATGAATATGGACTAACTCGGCCTGTGAGTTAGGTAAAATTATTGTATTGCATTACTAAATCAATCACTCTGCGTGCATGAACCATAAGACATATTATTAACAAAACCAATCATACACAGCTCTGATAGCTGGTTTTGGCAGATCATTGTAGAGTTTTTGTTTGTTTGTTTGTTTGTGTGTATGTTTGTTTATGTGTATGTTGGGTTGTGTGTTTGTTTGTTTGTTTGTTTGTTTGTGTGTGTGTGTGTGTTTGTTTGTTTGCTTGTTTGTTGTTGTTTTTTAATTTGTTTTATTT